>WNWK01004634.1:61539-104875 GCA_009830355.1 Cherax destructor | reverse complement strand
GTCATAGTACTAGGGGAGAGAACACAACTTTGTAGTTCCCACAGTCAGTGGCCAGGCTTCAAACACCTTTTATTGTACAGCAATAAAGGAATGGAACAGACTGCCTGCACATGTCAAAGCCAGTCATAGCATGAGCCAGTTCAAGAAGAGAACCAAAAGGTACCTAATGAATGTAGCGACAGAAAGGGAGGAGAATGATTTTTTATTTTTTTAGTTAACACACATGTATATGTAAATAACTCTTTTTACCTTATTCCTAGTATACATATATCCTTTATAATATAATGACATATATATCCTACAATGTAAAAATTAAGTATAAAAAGGACCCCAATGGAAATAAGTCACTGTCTGACTTTTTTGGGTTATCCTAGGTTCTCTACACATATGCTGCTATGTATGATAATGTATGTAAATGTATTTGTGTATACCTGAATAAACTTACTTACTTACTTACTTATTCATTCACGGCCTTTCCACAAGTGTTGACGTTACATTCACGTCTCCAGGACTCAAGTCCAGCTAACCGGTTTCCTGAAATTCCTTCATAAAAGTTACCCTGCTCACTCTCCACAGCACATCCATTAAAAAACCACTTGACTCCATTTACTCCTATCTTACACACTCAAACAAGTGCGCTGGAAGTCTATGCCCATAAAACTCAAAAGCCTCTTGTGCCTCCCCCCTTCTACCTAAGATTTATACATCCTCTTTGCCAACTATACCTGTTCATCCTCTCTACACACCCAAACCACCTCAACAACCCTCTCCTCAGCTCTCTGAATTATACACTTGGTCACCCAACATTGCTATATAATTTCAATGCTCCGAATTCTCTGCATGATATTCATAGCACACAACTCTCAAACATGACATCTCTGTTGCCTCTAGCCTCTTTTTCACTGCAGCATTTAAAACCCATGACTCACATCCATATAAAAGTGTTGGTACCACTATACTCTGCTACATTCCCTTTTTTTGCTTCCCGTAGCTTGATTGCTAGCGCACTCGGCTCACACACTGAGGTCCGGGGTTCAATTCCCCGGTACAGCAGGAAACATTAGGACGTGTGTCCTTAACTGTCCATGTTAACCCATCAGTAAAATGGGTACCTGGGTGTTAGTTGACTGGTGTGGGTCGTATCCTGGGACAAAAATTGATCTAATTTGCCCGAAATGCTCTGCATAACAAGTGGCTTTCTATATAGTAGTATGACACTGATGTCAGCTAGGCCTGTATACCTTGTACATGTACTTGTTGAAATAAAGATATTATTATTATTATATTATTTGTTTCCACAGATATTTCAACACAAAACAAACCTTTTTTTTTCCCCTCATTTATTCTTTGGCCAGTGGAATTTGCTAGAGCAATAAAAAATGATCAAAAATGGTGAGAATGAAGCTAGAAACTTGTAAAAAGTGTGACTTACCACTCCTTAGGTAATATAAAAATGAAAAGAGGATGAATCAGAATAAGGGTTGGACGGAGAAGATAAAAGAGGTTTAGAGTACTAGGGGATTAAGCATCCAGCAGGCTAGTGCAAGTGTGTTAAATCAGATTGAGTACAGGATGATAATAAACTATGCACTATTGGGGTAACTAGTGGCATGGTTCTCAGACAAATAGAGAAATTAAAACCTAACAAATCCCCAGGCCCTGATGAACTGTTTGCGAGGGTTTTAAAGAATGTAGAGGAACTTAGCATACCTTTGGCTAATCTTTTCAATATATCATTAACAAACTGGCATAGTGCCAGACAAGTGGAAAATGGCAAATGTAATATCTATTTACAAGGCAGGTGACAGGTCTCTTAGCTTTTAACTATAGACCAATAAGTCTTACCTCCATAGTTGGAAAATTTTTGTTATCAATAATTGCTGAAACAGCAACCACCCAGGGAGGTACTACCATCCTGCCAAGTGAGTGTAAAACGAAAGCCTGTAATTGTTTTACATGATGGTAGGATTGCTGGTGTCTTTTTTCTGTCTCATAAACATGCAAGATTTCAGGTATGTCTTGTTACTTCTACTTACACTTAGGTCACACTACACATTCATGAACAAGCATATATACACACCCCTCTGGGTTTTCTTCTACATATTTTCTTACTAGTTCTTTTCTTGTTTATTTCCTCTTATCTCCATGGGGAAATGGAACAGAATTCTTTCTCCGTAAGCCATGCGTGTCGTAGGAGGCGACTAAAATGCCGGGAGCGAGGGGCTAGTAACCCCTTCTCCTGTATATATTACTAAATGTAAAAGGAGAAACTTTCGTTTTTCCTTTTGGGCCACCCCGCTTCGGTGGGAAACGGCCGACGTGTTGAAAGAAAGAAGAAAGGTAGTTATGAGATTTAAAGAGTGCTCTGACATGGTAGACAATTCACACACTTGGCAATAAAAAAAATATATATATATATAATACACATTAGAACATTATAGGCAAAATTGAAAATAAACAACTATAAGACAAAACACAAGATAAATAAATATTATCATACCAAGTTAAGAGTAACCAACATCGGTTTAAGTTTTAATTAAACTGCTAATGTCAAGACTTCCAAAAACTTTCCCTAGATCCCTACAGGCACCTCTGTAATTATAAAAACCATAACATAAGCAAAAAAGACTAAGTCATAGTCAAACAGATAAAATATTTTCCACATTCAGCCTAATGCCACAAGCTACACAAATGGAGACAGGAGCACTTGCAAACCCCTGGCTAGTGGCAAGGATTTTTGTGCACAATCCTTGAGCATTTACCTATCATCCTCATTACTCCAGTTTTTCACTTAATATGGAGTACGGAAATGATCTTCTTTCAACAAACCGGCCATTTCCCACCGAGGCAGGGTAGCCCAAAAAGAAAAACAAAAGTTTCTCTTTTTAATTTTTGTAATGTATACAGGAGAAGGGGTTACTAGCCCCTTGCTCCCAGCATTTTAGTCGCCTCCTACGACACGCATGGCTTACGGAGGAAGAATTCTGTTCCATTTCCCCATGGAGATAAGAGGAAATAAACAAGAACAAGAACTAGCAAGAAAACAGAAGAAAACCCAGAGGGGTGTGTACATGTATGCTTGTACATGCACATGTAGTGTGACCTAAGTGTAAGTAGAAGTAGCAAGACACCTGAAATCTGGCATGTTTATAAGACAGAAAAAAGACACCAGCAATCCTACCATCATGTAAAACAATTACAGGCTTTCATTTTACACTCACTTGGCAGGATAGTAGTACCTCGCTGTGCAGCGCTGCTGTCTTCCAATCTACAGTACTACCTAGGGGAGTGGGGAGATATCCAGCCAGAAAAGGATGGAAAAAATGTTACACACAAAATATGCATTCTAGGACAGGCAACCTTTTGTGCCACCTTTGATAATCAATAACATCATACATAATTTGATGTACAGTAGACCCTTATATTACATGGATAAAGTGTATGGTAGAGTTATTATTGAAAGAATTAAGAGTAAGACGGAGAGCAGGATAGCAGATGAACAAGGAGGCTTTAGGAAGGGTAGGGGGTGTGTAGACTAAGTATTTGCAGTGAAAAATATAGGTGAACAGTATTTAGATAAGGGTAAAGAGGTTTTTGTAGCATTTATGGATTTGGAAAAGGCATATGATAGGGTAAATAGGGGAGCAATGTTGCAAATGTACGGAATAGGAGGTAGGTTATTGAAAACAGTGAAGTGTCTTTATGAGGATAGTGAAGCTCAGGTTAGAGTATGTAGGCGAGAGGGAGATTATTTCCCAGTAAAAGTAGGCCTTAGACAAGGATGTGTGATGTCACCATGGTTGTTCAATATATTCATAGATGGAGTTGTAAGAGAAGTGAATGCTCGGGTGTTCGCAAGAGGTGTGGGGTTAAAAGATAAAGAATCTAACACAAAGTGGGAGTTGTCACAGTTACTCTTTGCTGATGACACTGCTTTTGGGAGATTCTGAAGAGAAGTTGCAGAGGTTGGTTGATGAGTTTGATAGGGTATGTAAAAGAAGGAAATTAAAAATGAATATAGGAAAGAGTAAGGTGACGAGCATAACAAAAAAATTAGGTAACGGAAGATTGGATATCAGATTGGAAGGAGTATGGAGGAGGTGAATGTATTTAAATATTTGGGAGTGAATATGTCAGCAGATGGGTCTATGTAAGATGAGGAGAATCATAGAATTGATGAGGGAAAAAAAGGGAAGTGGTGCACTTAGGAGTCTGTGGAGACAAAGAACTTATACCAACGCTCTTGTATAGGTGTGAGGGTGATGAATGTTGTATGGGTGATGAATGTTGCAACAAGGAAAAGGCTGGAGGCAGTGGAGATGTCATGTCTGAGGGCAATGTGTGATGTGAATATAATGCAGAGAATCCGTAGTTTGGAGATTAGGAGGAGGTGCAGGATTACTAAATCTATTATCCAGAGGGCTGAGGAGGGGTTATTGAAATGGTTTGGACATGAAGAGAGGATGTAACGAAATAGAATGACTTCGAGAGTGTATAAATCTGTAGTGGAGGGAAGGCGGGGTAGGGGTCAGCCTACAAAAGGTTGGAGGGAGGGGGTAAAGGAGGTTTTGTGTGCGAGGGGCTTGGACTTCCAGCAAGCGTGTGTGAGCGTGTTAGATAGGAGCAAATGGAGACAAATGGTTTTTAGGACTTGATGTGCTGTTGGAGTGTAAGCAAGGTAACATTTATGAAGGGATTCAGGAAACCGGCAGGCCAGACTTGATTTCTGGAGATGGGAAGTATAGTGCCAGCACTCTAAAGGAGGGGTGTTAATGTTGCAGTTTTATAACTGTAGTGTAAGCATGCCTCTGGCAAGACAGTGATGGAGTGAATGATGAGTTTTTCTTTTTTGGGCCACCCTACCTTGGTGGAAAATGGCCGATGTGTTAAAAACAATAATTAAAAAAATATTTGGCAAGTTTTGGTTATTGCACTATTGAAAAATTGCAGCACAATTTTATACAACACTTTGTAAAATTAACTTAACATGGTTCCGTTTGCAGGCATGGAAAAAATTTCACCAGCTCAGGCTGCTGCCTTGTTGTGGATCAGACCATTGTGTCAGCAGGGAAAGACCTACCCCTATCCCCTGCCACCCCCGACACTCCCGCCACCCCCATCCCAGCGTTTGTGAATACTTGTACAGTTCCATTCACTCCTAGGAGCTAGCTGTGTTTGTGAATTGTGCTTTGATCTTTTAATTGCCATATCTTGTATCTGCCAAGCAATCATGGCACCCAGTAGGCATACGAGTGTTGCTGAAAGTGGAAAGAAAAGGTACAAGCTTTTAAGTCTTAGAGTTAAGAAAGAAAATGGAGATACAGTAGACCCTCGCTATTCGAACACTCCAAAACTCACCCTTTTATGTAAGTTTATTATTGTAAGTGCTTTTATAAGTGTATTTTTGGGGGTCTGAAATGGACTAATCTAATTTACATCATTCCTTATGGGAATAAATTTGTTTGGTAACAGCACTTGAACGGCATTCTGGAATGAGGGTGAGTTTTGGAGTGTTCGAATAGCGAGGGTCCACTGTATTAGACAAGAGAGAGCCTATAGCCTTACTGAAGCGTCAGTTTGTACAATTAAAAAGAATGAGGTAAATATACAAGTTTGTGATTAATAACTGAGACTGACTTACTGACTGACTTACTGACTTTACTGACCGACTTACTGACTGACTTACTGACTGACTGACTTACTGACTTAAAGTTAGACTTTTTCACAGAAGAGGACCCTGATAAAACTAGAAGCAGCACTCTGAAACGGTGTCTAGAGCAGCTGATACCTTACCGTTAGCTGTATAATGTACTGCAGGGTAAAATAGCCCAGAAATCCATTACAGAATTTATGCACACTCAAGTACAACCACTGACTTCAGTACCAGAACCTCTACCATCCACCTCAGCCCAGTAGACCACAGCATAACTCTCCCCTCTCTTCACAATCATCGACAAACACCAGCACCCACAATTTAAGGTAAGAAATATTATTTCTGTTGTATTTGTAGTCTTAAGCAGTAAAAACAACATAATACACCATGACAATGAACAACAATTACATATCCACTTTTATTTTTATAAGATCTGGAGGTCTAAAAAAAAAGTTTTTTTGGGGGCTCTCAGGAACATAACCCTATTTTTCCCACAAGTTCTTCAGTTTATCTAACATGGATTGATCTAACGTGGCATTTTCAGGAACATAACTACCATGTAATATAAGGGTCTTCTACTGTATGTGCCCCTGTCCCCTCCTTGCCCCCACCCTCTACAAGCAAAGGTATCCACAGCTGTACCACAATAGAAATCATTCATTCCCTTTTAGTAAACTGCTTCTACTCTGCATTTCAATAAGTTTCACTGCCAGGACTTGACTTACTGTAGACAACTTGTCTTCAGCCTCATCTAGAGCATCCATCAGAGATGAAAGTGCTGACCCTAATCTTTGCTCCTCCTCCTCAAGATCTTCTTCATCCATATCAAGAAGAACATCCTATAAAAAGGAAATAATGTATGAAATCACTTGTTTATACCCAGTTTAAAACACGAAAAAAATACATTTTGGTATTTTGAGTACTTTGTGTATAAAATGATTAAGATATGAGAGACATGATAAAAGATATAAAAATTTGAATTACAGTTAACTTCATCCAGGACAGAACACTTCCAAGCACCAAACAAAAGTAAAGTACAGATGACCCTTGAACAACGCGGGGGGTTAGGGGTGCCGACCCCCTGTGCATTTGAAAATCCACGTATAACTTTTGACTCCTCAAAAACTAATAGCCTACTGTTGACTGGAAGTCTTACTGATAACAAACAATTGATGACTTGGAGAGCATATAAATCTGTAGGGAAAGGAAGTAGGGGTAGGGGTTGTCCCCGAAAAGGTTGGAGGGAGAGGGTAAAGGTTTTGTGGGCAAGGGGCTTGTACTTCCAGCAAGCATGCATGAGCATGTTAGATAGGAGTTAATGGAGACGAATGGCTTTTGGGACCTGACGAGCTGTTGGAGTGTGAGCGGGGTAATATTTTGTGAAGGGATTCAGGGAAACCGGTTAGGTGGACTCAAGTCCACCACCTAATTTAGTCATTCTACGCTGAATGTTTTCTAACGAATTAATATCTACAGTGGTACCTCGACTTACGATATTAATCCGTCAGAGAGGGCATATCTTAAGGCGAAACAATCGTTACTCGAATCAATTTTCCCCATAAGAAATAATGGAAATAAATTTAATCCGTCCAAGACTTCCAAAAGTAGTTAAATAAAATATTTTTTAGAACTTTTTGACATTAAATAATACACAATTTAATGAAGAATACCTAAATACACATGTAAATATTGTACAATAACATGTCACTTACATTTATTGAAGAGTTGATGTGTGGAGGACGGGAGGAGGGGAGAAGGTGGAGTAGTATGCTAGTGTTTGGAAGGAGAATCCCCTTCCATTAACACTGCAGGTACCAAGTTCTTTTCTGGGGTTACTTCCCTTTTTCTTTTAATGCCACTAGGACCAGCTTGAGTCACTGGACCTCTTTCTAACAATAAATTTGTCCAGGGAGCTCTGTGTCTGGCGATTCTTTAAAACATGTATTTCTGTTCCTCTTTGCCACAGGCTTACCACTAGGATCTTTCCTTGGACCCATGGTAGCTTATTTAGCAGTTGCAAGCACTAAAAACAGTGGAATAATGACAATATACTGGTATGAATGCGTATGTGTGGGTGGGGGGTCGCTCTCGCTTGTAAACAATAGCACACTGACGCTCCCTGGAGTGCGTGCTCAGCTGGGCGCCACGCGGACACGTCCGGTACGAATGTCGTTACACGAAGCAAACATCGTTACTCGCAATCATTTTTTTACGTTATAAATATCGTTACTCGAAAATAACGTAAGATGACAGCATCGTAACATGAGGTATGACTGTATTCTGTAATATGGAGACCAGAACTGAGCTGCGTAATCTAGGTGAGGCCTTACTAATGATGTATAAAGCTGTAATATAACCTCTGGACTTCTGTTGCTTACACTTCTTGATATAAATCCCAGTAATCTGTTAGCCTTATTACGTACGCTTAGGCATTGCTGTCTTGGTTTAAGGTTGCTGCTTACCATAACCCCTAAGTCCTTTTCGCAATCTGTATGGCTAAGTTCTACGTTATTTAACTTATAAGTGCTTGGGTTATGGATACTCCCAAGCTTCAGAACCTTGCATTTATCTACACTGAATTGCATCTGCCACTTTTCTGACCAGGAATTGAGTTTGTCTAAATCCTCCTGAAGTTCTCTGACATCTACGTTTGAATCAATTATCCTACCGGTCACAGACCGGGCCGGAGGGGTGTTGACCCCTGAAACTCTCTCCAGGTAAACAGCCTCTCCTCAATGACGGAGTTCCATTCCCAAGACCATGTCGGTAAACGAATTTGTCGCCAAGTGAGGAGCATAGTATAATGGTAGTGGGTTTGTGTCAACCATCATTGTTGTTTTAATGTCACCTTTGCACCATTTATAATATTTCTGGTATATTTTTAAATGTTTATACAGGAGTGTATTGTATATTGTAATAAACAGAAAAGAGGAAATCAGCTCTAATATACAGTGGACCCCCGGTTTTCGTAATTAATCCGTTCCAGAGAGTGTGACTAAAACCGAATATTACGATTTCCGAATATTTTCCCCATAAGAAATAATGGAAATTCAATTAATCCGTTCCAGACACCCAAAAGTATTAAACTAAAATATTTGTGTACATGAAATATACATGTGCCTACACAGAAAACAATGAGACATGAAGAATAAAATAATAATACAGTGGTACCCCGACTTACGATATTTTTTCATTCCAGAATGCTGTTCAAGTGCCATTACCAAACGAATTTATCTCCATAAGAAATGATGTAAAATAGACTAGTCCTTTTAGACCCCCAAAATTACACTTACAAAAGCATTTAAAAAAATCAACTTACATAAAAGGGTGTGTTTGGGGACCATCGTAAGTCGGGGTACCACTGTATGTCACTTACCTTTATTGAAGAGTTGTTTATGTGTGGAAGACGGGAGGAGGTACCAAGTCCTTTTCTGGGGTTAGTTCCCTTCTTTGTTTTTTAATGCCACTAGGACCAGCTTGAGAGTCACTGGACCCCTGTCTCACAAAATAACTGTCCAGAGAGCTCTGTGTCTGGTGTCTCTTTAAAACTTGCCTAAAATGGGACACCACATTGTCATTGTACATGTTGCCAACTCGGCCTGCAACAGCTTTGTCAGGGTGAAGATCATCCATAAATCTTTGCACCTCAGTCCACTTGGCACAAATGTCCTTAATCTTTGAAGAAGGCACCGTCTTCCATCTCTCTTCCTCCTCCTCTGAAGCAATTCCCCGAGCTGTGGTCTGTTGCTGTTGCAGATGAAGCTCTTGCAGATCTTCCGTGGTTAGCTCTTCATTGTGGTTCTCCAACTCTTCCACATCCTCGTTACTAACCTCCAACCCTATGGACTTCCCCAGTGCCACAGTTTTTTCCACAACAGGCACAGGATCCTGAGGGTCAGCCCCAAACCCTTCAAAATCCCTCTCTGGGACACAGTGTTCAAAGTCCTGGAGGTCACTTCCTCCCAAGCCTTCCCTATAAGGTTTATGCAATGGAGGATAATGAAGTGATCTTTCCACAACTCTCTTAGGGTCAATTCAGTGTCCGAGGTTATGTCAAAGCATCTTTGAAACATTGCTTTGGTGTACAGTTTTTTAAAGTTTGCAATGACCTGCTGGTCCATGGGCTGGAGGAGAGGAATGGTGTTAGGAGATAAGAACTTCACTGTTACAAATTTGAAATCCTTAGACATTTGGTCTTCCAAGTCTTGAGGATGAGCAGGAGCATTGTCCATTACCAGGAGGCACTTGAGCCCCAATTTATTGTTCAATAGATATTTCTTCACACAGGGGCCAAAAACTTGATTAAACCATTCCAGGAAAATTTCCTAGTGACCCATGCCTTAGGGTTAGCCTTCCACATCACAAACAAATTAGCCTCAGCAACACTATTTCTTGAACACTGGGATTTTCAGAGTGATACACGAGTAAAGGCTTCAATTTTAAATCCCCACTAGCGTTAGCACAAAATATAAGAGTTAGCTTGTCTTTCATAGGCTTGTGTCCTGGCAGTGCCTTTTCCTCCTGTGTAACGTAGGTCCTGTTTGGCATTTTCTTCCAAAACAGGCCTGTTTCGTGACAATTGAACACTTGTTGGGGTTTGAATTGCTTAGCCTCTATGTATCCCTTGAATTCCTGCACATATTTTCAGTCGCACATTTGTCAGAACTTACTCCCTCACCCTGCCTTATCACACTGTGTATGCCACTACGTTTCTTAAATCTGTCAAACCAGCCTTTGCTGGCTTTAAATTCGCTCACTTCAGCACTCATTGCAGGCATTTTCTTGACGAGATCATCATGCAACTGCTTTGCTTTTTCACATATTATCGCCTGCGTAACACTATCTCCTGCTAATTCTTCTCGGTGATCCACACCAACAACAGTCTCCACATCTTCCAGTATTTGCTATCTTTGTTTGTGACCATACTTGCACCTTCGCAACAACAGTTTCCTTGACTTCATTTCTCTTGGCCACGATGGAAGTGATGGTTGTATGGGCTTTGCCATACAGCCAGGTCAGCTCGGTGACATGTACTACTTCACTTTCATATTTTGCAATGATCTCTTTTTCAGTTCTACCATGTTTCTGACCTCCTTTACCACAGGGCTGGCACTAGGAGCTTTCTTTGGGCCTATGGTAGCTTATTTAGCAGTTGCAAGCACTAAAAAGAATGGAATAATGACGAAATGTATCGTATGAACGCGTGGGGTGACCGTCACTCGCTGGTAAACAATGGCACACTGACTCTGAATGGTGTGTCAGGCCGCTTGGGCCTGAAATGTTTCGACAATTTTTACCTTTGCGTAAATTCAAGATAGTCAGAAATAACAGAGCCGGAAGGGTTAAATTTCAAAAATTCTCATAATTTTAATTAGACCCAAATGAAGGGAAATCTTATGCTGAATAACAGACTATACAAATCTGATTTGATCACCGAGCCAATATTTTTACGAAAAAGCTACGATTAACGAATACATATTACGAACTCCAATGACTACGAAAACCGGGGTACCACTGTACAGTGGACCCCCGAGTTTCGAAAGGTTCTTACTTCGTAAACATCGTGTTTCGTAAGCTTTTTACGACTTCGAGAATCGTAAAACCGCTCGTGTTTCGTAACGTATTAGACCTGTCCGCCTGCTCCGCGCCTGAGCGGGACGCAGGACGCCGCCAGTGAAGCGTTGTTTACCATTGAGAGAACATTACCTAGCGCGCTCTTTCAAACATTCACACTACATTTGGTGTTTTTTTTGGTGCTTTAGTGATTGTCACTGTGAAATAAGTCACCATGGGTACAAAGAAGCTTCCTAGTGGCACCCCTGTGGTAAAGAAAGTGAGGAACACCATCGAACTGAAGAAAGAGATTATAGAAAAATATGAGAGTGGCATACGTCTGAGTGATCTTGCCAGGATGTACAACAAAACCCCTTCTACTATCGGCTCTATCCTGGCAGAGAAATGAGATCAAGGAAGCTAATGTTGCAAAAGGGGTTGATATGTTAACGAAAAATAGATCGAAAACAGTGGATGAGGTTGAGAAGTTGTTGTTGGTGTGGATCCATGAAAACAGAGAGCGGGTGATAGTGTTTCCATGGCGATAATTTGTGAAAAGGCAAGGAAGTTGCACGCAGATCTTGTCAAGACAATGCCTGCAACCAGTGGTGAGGCAAGTGATTTTAAAGCCAGCAAAGGCTGGTTTGACAGGTTTAAGAAACGTAGTGGCATACACAGTGTTGTGAGGCATGGTGAGGCAGCCAGCTCAGACAAACGTGCAGCTGAAAAATTTGTGCATGAATTCCAGGGGTTCATAGAGGCTGAACAATTCCTCCCCCAACAAGTGTTTAACTGTGATGAAACAGGCCTGTTTTGGAAGAAAATGCCCAACAGGACCTACATTACTCAGGAGGAAAAGGCACAGCCAGGACACAAGCCTATGAAAGACAGGCTAACTCTCATGTTTTGTTCTAATGCTAGTGGTGATTTTAAAGTGAAGCCTTTACTGGTGTATCACTATGAAAATCCCAGACCCTTCAAGAATCACAGTGTTGACAAGAATAATTTGTGTGTGCATTGGAAGGCTAACACCAAGGCATGGGTCACTACGGAGATTTTCAAGGAATGGGTGACTGGAGTGTTTGGCCCTACTGTGAAGAAATACCTCTTGGAAAAGAAATTGCCACTCAAGTGCCTCCTGATACTGGACAATGCTCCTGCTCACCCTCACAACTTGCAAGAGTGTTTGTCTGACAAGTTTAATTTCATCAGAGTGAAGTTCTTGCCTCCTAACACCACTCCTCTCCTCCAGCCCATGGACCAGCAGGTCATTTCCAACTTCAAGAAACTGTACACCAAAGCACTGTTTGAAAAGTGCTTTGAAGTGACCTCGACCACTGAGTTAACCCTAAGAGAGTTCTGGAAAGATCACTTCAACATTGTGAATGCATACGCCTTATAGGTAAGGCTTGGGAGGGAGTGACTTCCAGGACTTTGAACTCTGCTTGGAGACCATTGTGGCCAGGTTGTGTCCAACAGAGGGATTTGAAGGATTTGAGTGACCCTGATCTTGACCTGGACGACCCTGCCTGTTGTGACTTATTGTGGCATTGGAACAACCTGGGTTGAGAGGAGATGTGAAGAGTTGGTGGAGGCCCACAGGGTAGGAACAACTGAAGAGCTGCAAGAGCTTATCTGAACAGCAACAGACCACAGCTGAGGTTATTGCTTCAAAGGAGGAGTGAGAGACTGAAGGAGGTGCCTCAGTGTTAAGGAGATGTGTACAAAGTGGAATGAGTTGCAGACATTTGTTGAAAGACACCACCCTGAGCAAGCTGAAATGAGCCTTCTCTGTGCAGCCACTTCATGACAGAGCCATGTCGCACTTCAGAAAGTGTTGATGGTCGCCAGAAACAGGGCTGAGGACAGTCTACCAGGCAGGGGTCTAGTGACTAAGCTGGACTAGTGGCATTGAAAGACTCAAGAAGGAAGTAACCCCCAGAGAGGCTTTGAACTGAGTCCTTTGTGTCAGCCACTTCCAGAGACCTGCCCTCAGAAAGGTAAGGTCGATAACAGGGACCTGACTTACTTTCACCAGATCTGTACTTCAAGTGCCATGCAAAGACTTCATAAAGGAAGTAAATGAGGGTATTAATTGATAGTCCTTTTTAGATCCCTCCAATCCACTTAACTCTGCCCTTTCAGCAACTCACCTTCCAGATGCCTGCACTCTTCAATAAAGGTAAGTAAATGTATATATATATATTTGTTTTTAATTTAGTATGTGAATATTTTTTGTGGAACGGATTAATTGTATTTACATTATTTCTTATGGGAAATAATGGTTCGAATTTCGAAAACTTCGTGTTAAGTACTAGCTCCTGGAACGGATTACGATACTCGGGGGTCCACTGTACATTATTTAGGTATGCATACTGGCCAGAGAGCTCGTCGTAAGTTCGAGTCGTCGGTAAACGAGTACATCGCTAAGTGAGGAGAGGCTGTATTACATTATTACTTTTTTTTACACCTCTCTCGACTGTGAATGGAACATGTACGATCTGTAATTGTTTGTATGGATAAGTTTTGATAAATTTTAACTTTTTTTAATAGATTTGTGTATATTTTATGATAGTAAATGATAAAATAGACTAGTATCTACATATATTTTATCCATTCATGATATACAGTCAACCCTTGTTGTGCTTTCAGTTTTCGGCAGTTTTTTCGGGAAATTTTACCTCCTTTTTCATGTTTGGTACGGAACCTGTCCACCAGTGCCCCCACATACAAAGCCGCAAGACCGCCACCCACGCACATTGTCACGCAGTGTAGCATTGTTTATGCTTGAGTGAACATCATCCCAGGAGTTCATACAAAACATTAACATTCATTGTTTTTGGCCCTTGATTATTTGTGTGACTACTAAATAAGCTACCATGGGCCCAAAGAAAGCTCCTAGTGCCAGTTCTTTGGTAAAGAAAGTGAGGAACACCATAGAACTGAAGAAAGAAATAATAGAAAATATGATAGTGGTGTACGTATTGCCGAGTTCGCCAGGATATACAAGAAGGCCCCAACAACCATCGGTTCCATTGTGGCTAAGAGAAAGAAATCACTGAAGCTAATGTTGCGAAAGGGGTGAATACAATAACGAAACAGAGATCACAAACAATGGAAAATATGGAGAAATTGTTGTTGGTGTGGATAAACGAAAACTGCTAGCGGGTGACAGTGTTGTGCAGTCATTAATTTGTGAAAAGCAAGGCAGTTGCATACCGATCTTGTCAAGAAAATGCCTGGAACCAGTGATGATGTTGATGAATTTAAGGCCAGCAAAGGCTGGTTCGAAAATTCAAAGGAATGGCATACAGTGTTGTAAGGCATGGTGAGGGTGCCAGTTCAGATAAACAAGGGGCTGAAAATTTGTGCGCAAGTTTAAAGAATATGTAGAGGCTGAAAATTTAACCCAACAAGTGTTTAATTGTGACGAAACAAGCCTCTTTTTGGAAGAAAATGCCAAGGAGGACCTACATCACGCTGGAGGAAAAGGCAATGCCAGGACACAAGCCTATGAAAGACAGGCTAACTCTATGTTTGTGGTAACGCTAGTGGGGATTTAAAGTGAAGCCTTTACTGGTGTATCACCTGAAACTCCCAGGTGTTCAAGAAATACAGTGTTGACAAGAGTAAATTGTGTGTGATGTGAAGTCTAACCTAAGGCATGGGTCACTAGGAAATTTTCCTGGAATGGTTTAATCAAGTGTTTGGCCCCAGTGTGAAGAAATATCTATTGGACAATAAATTGGGGCCTAAGTGCCTCCTGGTAATGGACAATGCTCCTGTCATCCTCAAGACTTGGAAGACCAAATGTCTAAGGATTTCAATTTGTAACAGTGAAGTTCTTGCCTCCTAACACCACTCCTCTCATCCAGCCCATGGACCAGCAGGTCATTGCAAACTTTAAAAACTGTACACCAAAGCAATGTTTCAAAAGTGCTTTAATGTGATACCTCGACCTAGATTGACCCTAAAAGAGTTCTGGAAGGATCACTTCATATCTTCCATTGCATAGGCCTTATAGATAAAGCTTGGCAGGGAGTGACTTCCAGGACGATGAACTCTGCTTGGAGAAAGTTGTGGCCAGATTCTGTCCCAGAGAGGGATTTTGAAGGGTTTGAAGCTAACCCTGATGAGCCTATGGAAGTTGTGGAAAGTATTGTGGAATTGGGGACTTCTATGGGGTTGGATGTGAATGGAGAGGATGTGGAAGAGTTGGAGGAGGACCACAATGAAGATCTAACCACTGAAGAGCTGCAAGAGCTTGAGCTGCAACAACAACAAAACAGATCTGAGGAAATTGCTTCAGTGGAGGAAGAAAGATGTAAGGTGCCTTCTTCAGAGATTAAGGAGATTTGTGCAATGTGGAGTAGGGTGCAATCATTTGTGGAGGAACATCACTCTGACAAAGATGTTGCAATCCGTGCTGGCTACTTTTAAAATGACAATTCCATGTCCCATTTTAGGGACATTTTAAAGAGCCGCCAGATACAGAGCTCTCTGGAGAGATATTTAGTGCCACAGGTGTGCAGTGAATCACAAGCTGGTCCTAGTGGGATTAAAAGACAAAGAAGGGAAGTGACCCCAGATGAGGACTTGGTACCTAGAGTCCTTATGGAGGGGATTCCCTTCCAAAATTAGGTTTCTACCCTCTCCCTCTATCTCTCTTCCATCCAACAACATCAGTCTTCAGTAAGGGTAAGTGCCACATTCATTTGTGCATATAAATCTATCTTTAAGGCCCCCAAAAAAATTTTTTTCCAAACTTCTGGGTTTCTGGAACAGATTAATTGAATTTCCATTATTTCTTAAGGAAAATAGTTTTGGTTTTCGCGATTTTGGTTTTAGCCGATCCATCTGGAACGGATTAAAATCGAAAACCGAGGGATGACTGTATATGTTTCGATGGTATAGTGAACCCAGAGTTTCGCCATAATTCGTCCAGAAGGCTGTTCAAGTGCCATTACCAACGAATTTGTTCCCATAAGGAATAATGTAAAGTAGGTTAGTCCGTTTCAGACCCCCAAAATACACTTACAAAAGCACTTACATAATGGTTCGAGTTGGGAAGTGGTCGAAACTTGGGGGTCCACTGTACTATGTATTGAGATGTTTATTTGCACCATGTATCTTGTCTCTGGATGTATTCATGTATGGTTTTAAAAAAAATATAAAAAAATTTTTTTTAGGTCACTGATAATGAATATCATTAAAATTGTTTGTTAGCTCTACTTTTCAATATACACCTACATGTCACAACAGGTTCCAACAGGCTTGCAGCAGTGTTTCTTACCACACCATTATTGTTCCAGCAGTCGTAGGTAGTAGCTGTGCTGTGCAAGTTTATATTTTGAGGTGAAAGATAGATTTTCTTAGCCAAACACTTTTTAAACTTAATTATTCACTGAACAAGCTATTGGTATGAATGTGAGGCATATTAATTTTATTTTCCTACTGAATGATAAATACTTATGCTTAGGTGTCATGCTCTATTATAATGATAAATCAATGAATAAATTTCCTGTTTATCATCTGTTTTCTTCTTTCAGATTCCTTGTACTTGTGTGAATATGGCAGACAACTTCTGCTACATTTGTGGTGAGGTGACCTTTGCATCACAAAAGTGCCATATAACTGCTATGATTAGAAAGGCATATCACCTATATTTTGGAGGCACGACTGGTGACCAGGATAAGAACTGGGCTCCACACACATGCAGCAACAATTTTGCTACTAACCTTAGCCAATGGTTGAACAGGAAAAAGGAAAGTAATGCCTTTAGCAGTGCCAACAAACCATACCAACAATTGTTATTTTTTCAATGGTCCTCAGATTCGAGAGCTTATTAAAGATGGTGACTGAATCAGACCTTCATGGGGAGGAGAAAGCTGCTAGGGAAGCATTCAACTTAGTGGCAAAGAGATTTCTCGGAAACAGAAGGGAAGGCAACTATGAAGAATTGGTGGAAAACCTTATCAAGGTTTACAAGAACATGGGATGTATCATGCCGCTTAAAATCCACTTTTTGGATTCGCATTTAGACTTTTCCAGCGACCTTACGGGCAGTTAGTGACAAACATGTAAAAGGTTTCACCAAGATATTTCAACCATGGAAAAATGGTACCATGGCAAATGGGGCACAAGAATGCTTGCAAACTTGTTGGACATTAGCAAGAGATGATTCTTCAGCTCACTAAGTGTCAAGCAAAATGGCAGAGTAGGTACGGATTAGAGTTTAAAACATACTGACACATACTGTATGTTATAATATAATAATCAAATATTGCATGTCTCGTATCTTTAAACCAATTAGCCAATAAGCATTTTTCAAGGTGATATTTGGATTCAGGACATGAGAATACACAAGAATTAACTAATCTCATTTAAGAAGCCTACAACTTTTCAAAAATTGTTGATCAGTGTTATCGGCAACATCAGAGTAAAAGCCCAAGTGATATACAGTGGACCCTCGCTATTCAAAAATTCTTCATTCCAGAATGTTGTTCAAGTGCTGTTACCAAACGAATTTATTCCCATAAGGAATGATGTAAATTAGATTAGTCCATTTCAGACCCCCAAAAATACTTATAAAAGCACTTACAATAATAAACTTACATAATAGGGCGAGTTTTGGAGTGTTCGAATAGTGAGGGTCCACTGTACATGTTTTACAACCATTCACACCAAGATATCACTTTTTTTCCTAATTCCTTTTTAATGTTTAACACTTACACATCCGCTAGAAAAATGACAGGATGGACAATGAGAACCTTCAAAACTAGGGAAGACATGTCCATGATTATACTCTTCAGATTGCTTGTTCTATCTAGGCTGGAATATTGCTGCACACTAACCGCCTTTCAATGCAGGTGAAATTGCTGACCTAGAAAACGAAGAGAACCTTCACAGCACACAAGTACAATAAAACACCTAAATTACTGTGAACGGTTGAAGTTCCTCGACTTGTATTCCCTGGAACACAGGTGGGAGAGATACACGATTACAGTAGACAGTTATTAGATTTATTTGCCATGTTTTCGTTATTACACCATTGAAAAATTGCAGCACAATTTTGTACAATTGTTAAAGTTAACTTAACACTGTTTTGTTTGTGGGCGGGGAAAAAATTTCCCAAACTCAGGCTGCCGCCTGGCTGTGGGCGAGACCATTGTGTCAGCGAGGGAGACCGACCCCCCATCCCCTGCCACCCCCATCCCAGCTGTCATGAATACATGTCCAGTACAATCGTCTCCTAGGAGCTAGCTTGGGTTTGTGACTTCTGTTTTGATCTTTTAATTGTCATATCTTTCATCTGCCAAGCAATCATGGCAGTTTATTAACCCTTTGACTGTCAGAGGCCCCATTCTGAAACTGTCATTCTATGTTGGAAAATTTTGGAAAAAAAAATAAATTATTTTCTCTTATGAAATGATAGAGAATCTTTTCCCGATTGTAATGACACCAAAAGTATGAAATTTGATTGAAAACTTACGGAATTACGCTCTCGCAAAGTTAGCGATGTCAGTGATATATACGCATCGGCGATTTCGCCGACTTTGAGCCCTATTTTAGGCCAATTCCATTGGGATAGTCGACCAAACTCATAGCTATTTCTTTAGAACTCCATTTGTTCTATCGATTGAGTACAAGAAATCACCAATTTACCAATTTCAACCATCCAATAAAGTGGTCAGAAAATGGCAATTTCGCCAATTTCATGCAAAATAAAAAAGATGTCAATTTCAAAATAGGGTCCAGAATAAACAATGCAGACATCCCTAGCACTAAAATAAGATGTTATCTGTTCATTAGTCATGTCTTTAGGCCCCTCTTACATTACTCTTGCTTTCTATTTTGATTTTTTATTCACAAAAAATAGAAGATATATTGTTATGCAGACTATTGCATTATTGTAAAAACTGTATAAATAATATTTGTGCACTTGTGAAAGAATATTAAACTCACCAGTTGATGTGTATTGGACGCATGGTGTGATTTGTTTACTTTTGAACATTGGCAAAAATCGAACATTTCCGCTACTTTGAGCTCAATTTCAAGATCGTTTACATCATGAAACTAATCAAAATCATCTCTATTCCTGTAATATGTTTTCCATTCTATCAAATGAGACCATGAAAAAGAGAATACAACCATAAATACTATACGAAAATACACCTCAAAGACTGCATTTTAATTAAAAAAAAAACGGTCAGTTTTTTTTCTCATTATGTACTGCTTGCTGCAGGATTTTTTTTATACTGCGCACACTGACCACACAGACCCATTCTCTCACATGTGGGCCTACCAGCTTTCTCCTGCTTGATTTGAGGCCGCTAGAATTTAGGCGTATAAATACGTCCGAAACATTAGCTCGTAAGACGTATATATACGTCCGAAACAGTCAAAGGGTTAAGTCTTGGAGTTACAAAGAAAATAGATATTAGATAAGAGAGCCTATGGCCTTAACCCTTTCAGGGTCAAGAGGCCCTCTCCCAAACTCGTTCTCAGGGTCGAAAAATTCAGAAAAAATCATTTTTTTCTTATGAAATTATAGAATCTTTTTCCGATCATAATGACACCAAAAGTGGGAAATTTGATGGAAAACTAATGGAATTATGCTCTCGCAAAGTTATCGATATTGACGATATTTACGCATCGGCAATTTCGCCCACTTTGAGCCTTATTTTCGGCCAATTCCAATGTTTCAGTCTACTAAAATTATAGCTATTTCGCTAGAATTCCATTTGTTCTATCAACTGAGTACAAGAAACCGCCAATTTACCGATTTCAACTACCCAATAAAGTGGTCAGAAATTGGCAATTTGGCCAATTTCACACAAATTTCAAAAGATGCCAAATTCAAAATAGAGTCCAGAATAAACGATACAGACATTTCTGGCACTAAAATAACATTTTATGTTCATTAGTCACGTCTCCAGGCCCCTCTTACATTACTTTTGCTTTCCATTTTGAATTTTTATTCTCACAAAAAATAGCTAACACTCCGTTTTCACGAACGTAACTACCATGTAATATAACTGTCTACTGTATATACACTTCAAAAATCCTAGAGGGATTAGTACCAAATTTGCACACTAAAATCACTCCCTATGACAGCAAAAGACTTGGCAGGTGATGCAACATTCCCCCAATGAAAAGCAGGGGCACCACTAGAATAAGACAATACAATAAGTGTCATGGGCCCCAAGACTGTACAACTGCCTCTCAGCATACATAAGGGGGAATTACCAATAGACCCATGGCTGTCTTCAAGAAGGCTCTGGACAGGCACCTAATATCATTACCTGATCAGCCAGGCTGTGGTTCATATGTCTGCTTACATGCAGCCAACAGTAAAAGCCTAGTTGATCAGGCCGTGATCCACCATGGACCGAGCTGCAGGGGCATTTATCCCTGGAATACCCTCCAGATAGACTCCAGGTTCCAGGGTGGGAAGTAGATTAAAATTGAGCTCAAAGTAGCAAAAATATTTATTTCTGCAGATATTCCAGAGGATGGGGAAAGCTCCCATACAACCTCCCCCCATCCCATCTGTTTCATGGGTTTTTAATAGGTCTGATTCATTTATTGGGCGGCCATAAACCATGACCAATCACTCTTGGTCATTTTATTATCAGGGAAATATAGTAAATCTTATATTTTTGGGAAATTATGAAATCAAAATGGAACAAAAATAATATAGGAGAGGTCTGGAAGGATGTGATTAATAAACAGAGGAAATGTTTTAGCTCCCAAGAATTTCTACTTTTAACACTTTAAATGGGTATTTTTTAATTGTACCAAACTCACCAAATTAACGAGTTCTTTGCACTTTATAGGGCAGCTGTAATAGGTGAACGGCTGTTTCTTGTGCTCAACTGATAGAATGGAAAACACCCCAGTGAATTAACTAATTTGGTCCAAAGGAGCAATGGAATACTTTAAATATAACAGTGGGTGAAATTGCTGATGCATAAATTGCATCCAAACTGCTAACTTTGTGCATGTACAAATAAAAAAAAGAGACTCTGGGAGCAACAATTTCAGGAGTCTGGACAGTGTAAGGGTTAAAGAAAGCATTGAAGAAATAGTCACATTCTAGACATGACCTAACTTACCAATCTTTTTTAGAAGTTACATAAAAACTATTTAATTTGCCTTACATACTGTTAGTTATTAAGGAACCTAATATAAAACAGTTAAAAAAATACAGTACATACAGTGGACCCATGGTGTTCGTCCTGCTCGAAACTCGCCCTTTTATGCAAGTGTATTTTTTTAAACGCTTTTATTTCATTGCAGGTTACATGGGTATTGGAAGTTACAATGTAAATTGAGTGCAAGGAGAGCCACTGACATGCCATGGCATTAGGGGCAGCTTATTCTAGTCCTTAAAAACTAGGTACTTAATATTAGAGAAATTTATTGAGTTTATTCTAGTTAAAAATTATTTTCAAAATTACAATATGATGAAATTTTACTGTTTAAATTATTATATAATGATATTAGATCTTAGATTGTTACAGGTGTTAAGATTCTTGAATGATAATATGGAATTGAGATTATCTTAAGGAAAATAACATTGAGCATTTTTGAGATTAACTTATAATATGAGTAGGGGGTAACATAATAGTAACATATTATTAAAAATTGAGATTATCGTATAGGAAAGTAACAATGAGCATTTTTCAAAGTAGTTTATAGCATGATCATTTAGGTTTGGGTGAGTAGGTGGTTTTGAGTTGAGTGTTAAATTGATTTTCAGACAAGATTATCTTAATATTTACTGGTAATGAATTCCAGATTCTGGGGCCCTTTATGTGCATAGAATTTTTACATAGGTTGATATGAACACGGGGTATATCAAAAAGTGATCTGTGTCGTGTGTTGTGGTCATGGGTCCTATTAAAGTTGGTGAGGAGAGTTTTGAGCAGAGGGTTTATATTAGAGTGTAAAGTTTTATATATGTAGTAGGCACAAGAGTAAGTATGAATGTTCTTTACAGTGAGTAGTTTGAGACTTTTGAATATTGGTGGAGTATGCTGTCTAGAGTGGAATTTGTTATCATTCTGACTGCGGCCTTTTGTTGTGTTATGAGTGGTCTAAGGTGATTTAACGTTGTTGATCCCCATGCACAGATTCCATAGGTGAGATACGGGTAGATAAGTGAATGATAGAGTGCAAGGAGAGCTGATTGAGGTACATAATAGCGTATCTTTGATAATATGCCTACTGTCTTCGAGATTTTCTTGGAAATTTGTTGTACATGTGTTTGGAATTTAAGGCTACTGTCAAGGTGGATTCCTAGGAATTTTCCTCTGTGAGTCTTGTGATGGGTGTACCATTAAGTGTTATGTTAAGTGGAACATTTGTGACTTGCTTCCAAACTGTATGAAGTAGGTCTTGTCAGTATTGAGAGTAAGCTTGTTAGTCGTCATCCATGTTGATATTTTATGTAATTCGGCATTAACAGTGTTGGCCAGTATAACTGGATTTGGGTGAGAGAAGACATATGTTGTGTCATCTGCAAATAAAATGGGTTTGAGTAGTTGTGATGCATTCGGTAGGTCATTTATGTAAATGAGGAATAGGAGTGGCCCCAGGACACTTCCTTGAGGGACTCCGATTGTAATTGGTTGTGTGGAAGAGTTCTCTCCATTTGTGTACACGTATTGGCTTCTGTTGGTGAGGTATGATTTTAGGTAGTTGAGTGGGTGCCCCCTTATACCATAGTGTGCTAATTTTGTGAGCAGTAAATCATGGTCGACTGTATCAAAAGCTTTGCGGAGATCAATGAAGATTCCCAGTGGGACTTCTTTTTTCTCAAGTGCTGTATATATTAACTCCAACATGTGTGTATTTTTGGGGGTCTAAAAGGACTAGTCTACTTTACATTATTCCTTAGGGGAATAAATTCGTTTGGGAATGGCACTTGAACAGCATTCTGGAACGAAAAAATCACGAAAACTGGGGGTCCACTGTATATGTATCTGATGTCTGATATGACAAGATGGGAAACTAGTGGGCAGGACAGTGTATTGCATGTGCAATAAGGGTTGGAACTGAGATGAATCTAGCATAGGACAGAAGGCCTACTGCAGTGCCTATCCATTCTTAATTCACTTTACAGTGTTTTGGTTAAGCAGAATTATTCTGGAAAGAATACTGGAGATGCTAAAAGCTCACAGTTTTGTGATAGCATTACAAAAGAAAGTTTTTTTCTTAGCTATCTGTATTTGGATCGATGAAGCAACCAGTCTCTCCTTCAAATGTCTAATGTACATGCGTGTATTATTATTTCCACGATCTCAGCATTAACATAACTACTTTTTTCTAGATTTCTTTTTTCCAGTATCACAAGCCAACCTACAAACAATAAGCTAATACACCATTGGTCACACACCAAAACAAATAGGCATCCTGATTGGATTTTTTTTCTGCATGCCTAAAAGATATGCAACCCACAATTCCCTGAGATACAAAAGACATTTTTAATTAAATGAATCCACAATTATACAAAATTGCAGGCCAGCCAAGACCCAAGATTTGAATATACAATTTGAATAAAATAAATTGGCTGAAGACATTGAATTTGCACTTTGAAATTATGTATAATCAGGCAGTATATGACTGAAGTGTACAAATAGAAAAGAATGAAGACAAACATTCTGAGATCAACAGCAATGGATTAAATTTGGACAAATATAAATTTAATAAGTGCAGGACTGGTTTGGCAATATTATAATAAAAAAAAAACCACTATACTGGTTTGGCAATAGTTGTAGAATGGAAGACTCCCAGGTAACAACAACTCCAGGTAGCTTTAAATATGTACTGGACAAGTACACAAGAGAGGCATGGGTGGGTACGAGGATCTGCCTAGCATTGACCTATAGACCTACTGGAAAGGATGCACACTGATATTTTATTGGAAAAGTTTCTTTGGACCTTGGTCACTTTTGCATCTATATAGGATTTTATTTTGTCAATAGGCCTACAGAAATGTCCTTCCTTTTTCTTAACTTGCATAACCAATTATGCAATGGATAGAGGCTATAGTGTTGCAATGTTACAATGATACAACTAGTGGGCTATCCTATATTAACTTAAAAGTTACTATAAGAGTTTTAAAAAATTATTTGGGTACTAAGTACGAGATTTTTTAAGTCTCCAGAGGTACTGAAATATTTTAAGTCAATGATTAAAGGCCTTGAGCTTTTCTGCTTTAAATATGTTATATACCGATTACGGTAGTTTGAATGTACGGACAAAACTAGAAAGAGCAAAATGTGGAGAAATAATGAAGGTGGTTGATAGTGGGAGGGGGACGGGGGTGGGAGGAGTGGAGGTGCATGACTGGCTCGAGTGTTTCCGGCAGCCGGCATCATCAACCACAACCTCTCACTATTACACCATCTTACTCATTAATATACGCTACATCCACCTCTAACATATTCATTATAACAGTCATTAACACAGTGGTGTAAGAGCTACATAGAACAAAGTATAAGTGTAGGGGTAGTGGGGAGGCAGTAGTGGGGGGGGAGAGTGGTGGCGTCAGTGATGGAGCAGCCACCAACACTAGCCGGCCCACGCCAACCATCACTCATATTACAATATAAACGTACAGTAAGTGCATTAATGGCTCACCTTTGGGGAACACACAGACGAACACATAATTCCATCCTTCATCAGGTGCATGAAGGCGACCATCGACCAGTCTAACACCTCGCATACCGCGACTCTCAGCATGGCGGTACTTTAGACCACAAGCACCGGGGAACTGCGCCACCAGTGTCGACAACAGCAAGGTGCCGTCATCCTCAGTCGGGATCTCGATGGGCTCATCATTCTCTTCTTCGCACACTTGTATGTAACAACTCATGTTGACCATGCAGACAGCAACACACAGCAAACACTCACGCAGCAGAGACACAACGCACCAACTGCACCACTGATGACGCCAACAATCATCGACTCTCTTCGGTTATTTTCGTTCTGTGACGTCACTGGCATTCGGCTTCCACAAACTTACACTATAGTTCTCTTTTAAAATGAATTTATTTATCTTATCAACTAGATGGTCGCATTATTATGTGATAGAATTTTAGATTGCTACTACTTATTTGTGTATAAATATTGATAATGTAGTTTCAATTAGATATAAAATAATTATTCTTAATGTTACATTTTTCTATGTAAAGAAATGGTTTTGTCTCACCTACCTTAACGAAGAATAATATGTTTTTACTGTGAATACTTTTACTATTATATTTAAGGTTATTAATGCTTAAAATAAGGCGCAAACTAATATTCCACATTAAGTCTGGCCTACGTGACCAACCTAGATAGCTGTTTCCTAACACACTTCCTGGCACTAACTTCGTACAATGACAATTTGTTCCCTCAACTCTCTACTTAAATATTGTCAACGAAATGATGAAACAAAAAATAAAAAATAAAAAGTAAAATATTTATGAAGAGAAAAGCAAACGGCCGCAAGACATGTAATGTAAATATAATATGAAGTGTTAGCCAGGGTAAAGGAAGGCGGTGTACGAGGTGGTGGCCTGGTGGACACACATTACAAATGACTGTAACTCTTGCTTGCTGTACTCCTACTCACACTCTCCTCCTTGTTACTTATTCAAGGTCAGTAACACCCATTATTTCTTAGGGATCTTTCCTACCTTTAATGTATTGTGAAAATAGTATTGGTCATAATTGTTGTTAGGTCATAGTGATGGCAAGTGCCGGGTTATGAGGAGAAATTTTTATTCAAGCTTTTGTTACACATAAATACACTTACATGAATTATCACACATATGCTGCTATGTAAGAGAATATATGTAACTGTATTTGTGTACCTGTACCTTGCATAACATTTTCCTATGGTCTTGATGACACGTACGTACTATGAGTAGTGTTAAGTACACTATAGATTTAATGTATGATAACTGAGTCAGGTTATGGGTAGGCCTCTAGGGTGCCAACTGTTCTACTTGAAAATACAAATTTTATTTCAAAATTACTGCATAGCATTTCGGGCAAAAAAATACTCGTTAAAATTAACATTTATTTTTATATTTGTGGATTTAATACATAGTACAGTATTAATGACCTTAACAATCAATACAAGTTTATCCATGAAATAACGAATATGACACAAAAATTGTGTTCTTACAGAGTAAGAAGTATTAGGACCTCAATGGAAATAAGTCAGTTCTGACTTTTTTTGGTCATCCTAGGTAATTTGAACTATGGATGATAATTGTGCTTATGTGTACCTGTGCCTAAATAAACTTAATACAGGACAATATGATGCAGTATAAGTTCACTGAGAATTATTATGGCTGACATGGACACAGACACAACTGTAATATCATCATTACAACAGTCATATTAAAAGGGAAGTGAAGCATTTCTTCATAGAGCAATATATATTTAGTCGGACATGTACAACTCTGTTCCCAAACATCATGTAGAATGTCTTGTCAGTATTACTAGAGTTTACTAGTAATCATCCAGGTTGATATCTAAGACCTAATTTTGTCTGACTTACTTTTGGGTTATCCTAGATAATCCACACATATGCTACTATGTATGATAATTTATGTAACTATTTATATGTACATATACGTACCTGAATAAACGTCCTGACCTCCGTTTTAATAGTTATTGAGGTAATTTGGATTTAAGTGAGAGATAACAAAAGTTGTCTAATAAAAACAAAACAATTTAAAAAACATTTGGAAGATCATTGATGTATATGAGAAAAAGCATAGGGCCAAGAACACTGACCTGAGGCACCTCTATGTTGATAGGTTGAGTTTATGCAGCTATGCACTTGATGTATTGGTGTCTGGTGTTAATGTAGGACTTTAAGTATGCAAGAGCATGAAGGAAAGACCCTTATGTCAGTAATTTCTAACAGGCTAAAATTAGTACAGGAGGGCTGTGATTATATGTCAGGTTAGGTTCCATGCTATTGCTGTAAATTGAATTTTTTTTTTTTAACTTTTAAATTCATATAAATGCCTGATAACATGTTTACACTGTCACAGGGTGATCCAACTTCTTTGACACCATAGATGGGATTTGAAGCCATGGTGAGTGAGTGCATAAGCCACTCAACCAACCTGGCTACAATAAGACTCTTCCAAGTATGTATATATTTATACATCATAGGGAGGTTAACATGGGCCCCTACTGTGACCACAAATGCAAGTTTTTACAGATGAATCTCCTGCCAGTGTGGCCAGGAGTTTTAAAACTTGCTTTCCATGGGTTCAAACCCCACACATTTCATGGCTTATGAAAGTGATCCAGAGGACCCTGAACAGAGATGTTGAGGTATTTTTAGTTAAATGTGAGCAAATAAAAGATGTTTGATAAAATCTCCTTTATATAAACCATTGTTTAATATACAGTTCATAAAGTATTTGCAGAAAAAGTGGTAGAATAATTTTTTTTTTTACTTTGCAGGTTTGGTATAAATTAAACAGAGCATGAAATATAGTGAGAGGAATTTCATCAGTAAGCATTGACCAAAATTAAGTAAAGATAAAGGCAGGAAGCTGAAACTTGACAAGGTAAACGCCTTGTAGAAATATTTATACCACTGAGTATATGTTTGGGGCAACAACAAAAATTTAAAATGACCATGTCAAGTCTTCCTTTTGTTGGCCATTTATATCTTCCTTTCCTGTTGACTTCTCTAATAGTTGGCATGATAATCCTTATCTTATTTGAAAAAAGAAAATGTAGAGAAAAGAACAGATTAGAACGGAAATATACTACGGGGGTCAAGCCTGTGAGTAACGGAGTGCTTAGTGCTAGTGATGGAAGGCTCTCAGTAGACATTGGTTACAAAGCTGACATAGAAACTGTGAAATCTACAGATTCAGAAGATAATCAAAATGCAATAGGTTCAAAGTGCTTATCTGTAAAACTTAAAGAACAGGGTAAAAGTATGAATAGTCAAGTTATTGGTGATAAACCCAGCTTTCAGACTGAAGAAAATTCTCAAGAGAGTACATCGTGTGGTTCAAGCAGCGAGGATGATACTCCAAACCTGACGAGAAAGCTTTCTCATGCTCAGAAGAAACACAGCTGTAGTAATGCCAAGACTTGCTCTAACAAGAAAACCTTCTCCGAAGTGGTTATTGTGACAGATATTAATGAAGACCAAATTAAGGTACAGTATAGTTATAGAAGTAAATGAACTTATTAAAAGAGAAACTCAGTTTAACTGTCTTACGTGTGTGTGTGTGTGCGCGCACGTGTATGTGTGCACGTACTTACTCACCTAATTGTGGTTGTAGGGGTTGAGTCATAGCTCCTGGCCCTGCTGCTTTACTGGTCACTACTAGGTCCACACACTCCCTGCTCCATGAGCTTTGTCATACTTCTTAAAGCCATGTATAGATTCTGTCTTTGCTACATCACTTTCCAGACTGTTCCACTTCCTGACAACTCTATGACTGAGGAAATACTTCCTAACATCCCTGTGGCTCATCTGGGTTTTCAACTAATAAATATGACCCCTTGTTGCTGTGTTCCATCTCTGGAACATCGTGTCTGTCCACTTTGTCAATTCCTCTTGGCATCCTATGTCGTTATCATGTCCCTCCTGTCCTCCAGTGTCATCAAGTTCATTTCCCTAAAACCTATACTTATAGGACATACCCCTAAGCCCTGGGACTAGTCTTGTTGTGAACCTTTGCACTTACTCTAATTTCTTGACGTGCTTGGCTAGGTGTGGGTTCCAAACTGGTGCTGCATACTCCAATATGGGCCTGATAATAATAATATAATAATAATAATAATAGTTTATTTAGACATGGTACAATGATACATAGGTATAAATGAGATGTACATGCTAAAAGCCCCTAATATGCTGTGCATTGCGGGCATTCTTAGGACTATTTAATAGTAGACTACATGGTAAAAAATTATGGTTGATAATTTATAAAATAAGTATAATTGTGTATCTAAGTTATAAAGTTTGAATATAAGTTGAACATAATAATTTATTAATTGTAGCAATGCAACTAATTGAGCGAGATAACAATTTAAAACAATTAATTGCATTGCAGTTACAGTTTACGTGGTCATTATAATGTAAATGTTATAGAAACAGTTAGCTTAGTATGTATTATTCATAACAGGTTTTTACATTTAAGTGATTATTCTACTTTGTTGGGAATGTTTGATATTGAGCATTTAGATTTGGGTGAGAAGGTGGTTTTTTAGCATCATTTTGAATTGGGGTACAGGTACACAGTGTACAGAGTCTTGAAAAATTCCTTACTGAGGTATGTATGTGAGAGGGAGAGAGTGAACAAATGAATGAGTGAATTTGATATTTAAAACAAAATAACCGGCACATGGGAGAAATAAACTTACGACGATGTGTGATTGACTAATTAATGTTCCAAGTCAGAGCGAAACATTGTCATAATTTCCTTTCTCCTATATACGAGTTATTTGTACAGTGGAACCCCGGTTAACGAACACCCCGGAAATCGTGCAATTATGTAAGTATAATATTGTAAGTGCTTGTGGAAGTGTATTTTTGGGAGTCTGAAATAGACTAATCTAAATGACATTTTTTCTTAAGGAAGTAAATTCGTTCGGTAATGGCACTTGAGCAGGCTTCTGCAATGAATTTTTTCATTAACTGGGGTTCCACTGTAGTATATTGTTTGAGTCATGGTATTGACTTAATATTGTTTCTTTTTATTTAAAAATTAATGTTTTTAAACTTTCATTAGAAGAACTTTTGAAAGCAGTCACAGGTAGCATTACTGGAGGTGAATGAATTAAACTGGGTTGTGTATTATTCCAGGTTGGTTTAGAAGACTTTGAAGAGAAATTTAAGACTGGAGGTCTCACCTGCATCATTAAGCCTTCGTTTAAAGCACATCAGTCATTATTAGACACGGTAAGTTTTTGAAAGGGGGGGAACAAAAAGACTGCCATGCAGTGGGTGATTGCCTGTTTGTAATTTTAAAAGCAGAGCTATGTTTGTGGTATCCTATTTTCTTCATTGTTTAGGTAGTACTTAAAATTTTCATGATTTCCATTAATGGTGGTATATACGTACAGTAGGGTCCCCATTTTTTCCACTTACGAATGCATATAAATGCCAGATAATAAGTTTACACTAATATATATTAGGTTAGCAATATAACTAGCATTAAAAACAATAAAAAGTAAAATACACACACAGTACTCTCATTACTTACCTTAAAATATTTGTAGTCTTAATGTAGGGTGAGAGATGAATAAACGAGAGAGAGAAAGAGGGGACAGATGAACGCATTTGGTTATGGTTCATACACGTTCATTTCGATGTTTGTGAGTAAGTTTTTTTTCAGGTACAGGTCCTCTTTAAGAGGGGCTCCTTGACGAGGTAAAGAGGCTATCGGTCTGAGGAATTGGACCTTTTGGTCTTCTTCCTCAGACCGAACCTAATTACCCCCCAATCCCCCCTCCCTTTTCCCATCTTCCCCATCCTCCCTTTTCCCTTTCCTCCTCCCCCTCCTCCTCATCCCTCCCTTATTTCCTTCCCATTTTTACCCTGGGAGCTTCTCTCCACAGGCATTCTAGTTCCTAGGTAGGGGGAAGGGTACCGTGGTCCATTCCTATTACGTTGAGGTTCTTGGCGGTGGTGTAGTTTGCCGTGGAATCTGGATCGCCTGGGGATGTCCCAATCCCTCTCCGGTCTCCCGGGGGTGGCCTTGGGTATCTTTCGGGCGACGGGTGTATCTCTGGAGGCTACCTTTCGGATTCCGGGGGTGGTGGCCAAAGGCGGTATGCTTTGTGGCGGATATCCGGCCGCCCTCTCTTTTGTCCGCTGAGGTGGCTCGGTGGATGTGAGGTTGCTATCCCGGATTGCTGGTTTACTGGCATGAAGGGTAGGGTATGGCACGGGTTCCATGCAGCATCTGCACTACTTGCGGTGTTGAGGTCCTCTTGGGCGCGGAGGGGGATTTACGCCCCTTTCATTCCTCCTAGGAGCTATTCCTCCACGTTCCCCCCTTTTTTTATTCTTTTTTTTATTTTATATTTTATTTTCTTTCTTTTTTTTCTTAAAAACAAAAAGAAAGAAGTAACCTAACCATGGATGCCCTAATCCGTGACTCTACCCCGGGCCCCTTGATACCGCACCTAGTTCTGACCCTACCTTGTTAATGGATAACTCTTCGGACAACCCTAATACCCCTGTACCTGAAGCAGGTGCCAGTTCGTCACCTGCTTCAAATCCCAGGGACCTGACTGGACCTTTCAATACATCTGATCTTCGCTCTTCTCTGACCTTGATTCCGGCTTCTCCCTCGACGGTGCGGCAATTTTCGAATCGCTCACCCGTCTCGCATTGGACCACCCCTGGTCCCACACCCAAACAACCAAGACCCACACATGACGATTCGACACTTTCTTCTCGTTCATCCCCTTAAACTCTGTTTCAAACTACTCAATGGACAAAGTTTTTTTACTCTGCGACCGACTTCTCCTAATACCTATCTTTCAGACCATAGTATTGGTGAGGCTCTGCTACGCCATGTTGGTAAAGACATCTCATTTCACGCTCTCAAGAGCGGCACTCGCATCATCACGGTCCAGAATGCTGGCCAAGCTCGCGATCTTTCTGTTCTCACAACCATAGATACTGCTCCTGTTACTATTGACAAGCACCATTCCCTCAATTCTTGTTGTGGTTCTGTCATTTTGCCCCACACCATTGTCCAACGGAATTTCCAGACATGTGGTGATGACATTTTCGAGCAGCTTGAGCTCCAAGAACTCCCTATCCTTAAAGTGGACACTTTTGTCCTCCCTGCCAATAAGCGAAGACGTTATCCTTGCAATATAGCTCGTTTAACGTTTGACTGCCGAGAACTTCCACCTTCAGTCTACATTGCAGGTCAACGTTTACAAGTTCGAAAGGTGACCCCTACACCGCAGCAGTGTAGAAACTGCTGGCGTTTTGGTCATCCAGCAAAATATTGCAGGTCCATGACTGAATGCCCAGTCTGTGGTCCTGACGACCATGCCAGTTCTTCTTGTACTCTACCTCCCTCTTGCCTTAACTGTCATGAGGCACATCCTTCGTATTCTCGCCGTTGTCAGGTTTACCTGAATGAGCGGGAAATCCGTTGTCTCAAAGAGGCGGAAGGCTTCTTATATGCTATGGCTCTCTCTCATCTTCGCCTTCAAGGGAAACTTCCCCGTGTTTCCTATTCTCGCATTGCTAAACGTCGCCCCGCTTCTGGGGTCCCAACTTCCACGGCTTCCTCTGTGGTCGTCTCATCCTCAGTCACCCGTCTCGAATCCTTTTGATGTTCTTGGCTCCGAGGTCCCTACCTCGGCTTCCCATACTATCCACACAACTTCCTCTATTCACTCGCACAGTTCTGAGTCTACACGTCCTCGTCCTTCACCTAAACCTCAGCGCCCCCCTTCTTATAAGCCCGGCAAAAAATCCCTACTGCCAGGTTCTTCGCCTCCGACTAGTTCTGTAACGTGTGTGGAGGTTCATCCTCCTCCTCATACACTACCTTCATCCCAAGTCCCTACGACAGTTTCCTCTTCTATCTCCTCGTCCTCTACTTTAGTACAGTCTATAGACTCCCCGATAGTTGCTCCCTCTTCTTCCATTTCTAATGTAGTCTCACATTCTGCATCTTTTACTTCCAAAACACTGGAAGCTATTGCAGAATATATTTCAGAGACTGGGCCGATGATGGACACTACTCTATCTGAGGTTCCATATCTCTCTTCTTCGTCTCAACCCCCCTTCCTTCACAACGTCCTCCTCCCTCTCTGATTAGAGGTCTTCTGCTGCCTCCACACGTGGACTTTTCTAACCCTAGTCCATAGCTTCCTCTCACTTCCACTTCTATCTTTCTCTCCATAAATCGAGGCCTCGGGGGTAACGGGTGAGCTTCAGGTGTTGCTCTCCCAGTTTTCCCTATTGGGGTCTGTTTGCAAGAACCCAAATTACAATCCACTATTACCAGTCCCTTTTCAGGCTATGATTTGTTATATTCATCAGATCCTTTTTCCGATGGAACCTCTAACAAAAGTGCTCTTCTTATACACACTGGTGTTCCATACCGTCAGCTCTATGTCCCTTCTTCCTTACATTACACCGCAGCCCGTATCCACTTGAATAAGTGGTATACACTCTGTTCTTTATATCTCTCCCCTTCGCGGGCATTGTCTATCCCAGATGTTGATTTTCTGGTTTCTTCCTTACCGCCACCCCTTCTATTACTTGGCGATTTTAACGCACACCACTTTCTCTGAGGAGTGTCGCACTGTGACTCCCGTGGCATTCAGTTGGAGGCATTTCTTGCTTCCCTTCCCCTCCATGTTTTAAATACGGGTACTCCTACCCATTTTGATCCCCGAACTCATTCTTTCTCCTGCATCGATCTTTCCATCTGCTCTTCATCAACTGTCCTTGACTTCACCTGGTCTGTCCTCCCGGACTTACATGACAGCGATCATTTCCCAATCATCCTTAAGTCCCCTTGTTTTCTCCACCTCCTCATTGCCCACGCTGGCAATTTGACCGGGCGAAATGGGACCTTTATGCACATCTTACTGCCTTTCATGAGATTCCTACCTCATCCTCCATTGATGAGGTTTTACATCTCTTTTCGTCCTCCATCTTCACAGCGGCTTCACATTCTATTCCCCAAACCTCGGGCAAGCATCCTCAGAAGTGCGTGCCTTGGTGGTCTCCTGCTTGTGCTCGGGCAGTGCGTTTGAAACGCGCTGCATGGGGCAGGTATCGGTATAACAGAACCACAGAGAGACTCCTTGATTTCAAGCAGAAGAGAGCTATTGCTCGCCGTGTCATACGTGATGCTAAACGCACTTGCTGGCAAGATTACGTTTCTACTGTCACTTCGGCTTCCTCAATGAGTGCAGTTTGGAAGAAAGTGAAGAAGGTTGCTGGTGTCGATATAGCACACCCTCTTGCCGTTGCCACTGAAATTGGTAATCATCTCGTCCGCATTTCTCAGGGGCTACATCTATGCCCCTCGTTCCTTTCTTCTAAGTCTGCCAACGAGTTAAAGCCCTTAGATTTTTTCTTCTCTTAGAGAATAATCCTATAATGTGCCTTTTACCCACAAGAACTGGAGGCAACACACACTGCTTGCCGATCATCGGCAGCTGGGCCAGACGGCATACATATTCATATGCTACAGCATTTACATCAGTCTGCTCTTACTGCCCTCTTACGACTCTTTAATCTCATATGGTCGCAAGGAGTTCTTCCCCAGCTGTGGAAGTCTGCTATTGTTCTCCCTTTTCGAAAACCAGGTACTACGGGACGTGATTCCTCTCACAACCGTCCCATCGCTCTTACCAGTGCAGTTTGCAAGGTGATGGAACGTCTAGTTAATAGACGTTTGATGTGGTATTTAGAGACTCACAATAGTCTCTCCCCTAGTCAATATGGCTTCTGTAAGGGCCGTTCTGCCATTGACCCCTTGCTGCGCTTGGATACGTATACTCGTAATGCCTTTGCGAATAACCATTCGGTTATTGCTATCTTTTTCGACCTTGAGAAGGCTTATGACACAACTTGGAGATATAATATCTTGGCCCAGGCCCACTCCTTAGGCCTCCGAGGCGACCTACCATTCTTTCTTAAGGCCTTCTTAACTGACAGACATTTCCGGGTCCGGGTTAGTAATGAACTCTCCCCGGAATTTGTCCAAGCTGAAGGTGTCCCCCAGGGATGTGTTCTGAGCACAACACTCTTTCTGCTTGCTATAAATAATCTGGCATCTGTTCTCCCATCCAATATTTGGTCATCGTTCTATGTGGATGACTTTGCTATAGCTTGTGCAGGTGCTGACTGTCACCTCATTGCAGTTTCCCTCCAGCATGCCATCAACCGGGTTTCTGATTGGGCCACCACTCACGGTGACTTACTACACAAACTCTGAAGATTATACCTCTAGCACCTCCCTCAGTCCCTTCTACCTCGATCTCTTGCCACCCTCCATCCCTGCACTATCCACCATCATCTTGCACTCCATACCCTACTAATCGTCCATCTCCCTCTTACAACCCACTCTCCCTGCATCCTACACAACCTGCAGCGCTGTATAACCCCTGTGGTTTAGCGCTTCTATTTGATTATAATAATATAATAATCAGGTACAGGTACACATAAATAGCTACATAGAGTATCATACATATTAGCATGTGTAAATTACCTAAGATACCTCAAAAAATTCAGTGACTTCCATTCGTGTAAAGCTTATACCGTAATACAAACACCTTACACTGTGTACAAGTTGTCTATGTTGGTACAGTAGAATAAATAAAAAGCAACACTCCCATTCTCATGTAACATGCCATTTTTAGCCCTTTCAGGGTTATTGACGTACTAGTACGGCTTACGCCCTGGGGTTATTGACGTACTAGTACGCCTAAATTCTAGCGTCCTCAAATCAAGCAGAAACAGGCTGTTAGGCCTAGATGTGATAGAATGGGTCTGTGCGGTCAGTGTGCGCAGTATAAAAAAAATCCTGCACCATACAGTGCATAATGAGGGAAAAAAAACTCTGACCGTGTTTTTGGTTTAAAACAGCGACTTTGCAGTCTATTTTCGTATGGTATTTATTGATGTATTCTCGTTTTCTTGGTCTCATTTGATAGATTGGAAGATATATTACAGAAATTGAGATGATTTTGATTGGTTTGACAAAGACAAGTACCTTGAAATTGAGCTCAAAGTAGCGAAAATGTTCGATTTTTGACGATGTTCAAGAGTAAACAAATCACACCATGCATCCAATACACATCAACTGGCGAGTCTAATATTCATGCACAAGTGCTCTAATATTATTTATACCATTTTTACAATGATGCAGTTGTATACATAACAGTAAATCTTCAATTTTTTTGTGAGAATAAAAATTCAAAATTAAAAGCAAAAGTAATGTAAGAGGGGCCTGGAAACGTGACTAATGAACAGAGAAGACGTTAGTTTAGTGCCAAAAATGTCTGCCTTGTTTATTCTGGACCCTAATTTGAAATTGGCATCGTTTGAAATTTGTGTGAAATTGGCGAAATTGCCATTTTCTGACCACTATTTTGGGTAGTTGTAATAGGTAAATAGGCGGTTTCTTGTACTCAATCGATAGAAGAAATGGAGTTCTAGCGAAATAGCTATAATTGTAGTTGCCTGAAACATTGAAATTTGCCGAAAATAGGGCTCAAACTTGGCGAAATCGCCGATGCGTAAGTGTCATGGCTGCCGCTAACTTCGCGAAAGCATAATTCCGTTAGTTTTCGATCAAATTTCATAATTTTTGTGGCGTTATGATCGGAAAAAGATTCTCTATCATTTCATAAGAAAAAATAATTTTTTGTTTTTTTAAATTCTTGGACCCTGAGAACGAGTTTCGGAGACCCCTTGGACCCTGAAAGGGTTAGAAGGAATGACGCTCTAAGTGAAGGCATACGAAAGGAATAATTTTCTACAGTTATCCCTAGTACGTAATGCGATTGTGTACACATAATCTTTGGTGTTGAACTAGAGAAAAGGTTATTCTTTCCGACACTCCGACAAGATGACTGGAAAAACATCTCATAGTTGTTAATTTATTCTACTGTGGGGTGTATTTATTATGTTTATATATTACATAGCATGTTTATTATATAATTTTGAAAAAAATATCATGGATGGATTAATGAAAATATCTATATTAACGTAATACTATACATTTAATGCACCTCATTTATTATTATTGCATATTATTATTATTAATATGGCATCTCCATGACTAATAACACTTAGTGATTTTAATGTGTACCTGCATGCCAGAACAGTGTGGAAGTTTATTTAAGTACAGGTATACATATGTACAGTGGTACCTCGACTTACGATATTTTTTCATTCCAGAATGCTGTTCAAGTGCCATTACCAAACGAATTTATCTCCTTAAGAAATGTTGTAAAATAGACTAGTCCTTTTAGACCCCAAAATTACACTTACAAAAGCATTTAAAAATAAACTTGCATAAAAGGGTGAGTTTGGGGACCATCGTAAGTCGAGGTACCACTGTATAATTATCAGAGTACAGCGCCTCCTCACTTAGCGACATACTTGTTTACCGACAACTTGACTCATGACGGGCTCTGACCAATATGCATACTTAAATAATGTATATTAGAACTGATTTCCTCAATTCTGTTTTATTACAATATACAGTACACTGCTGTATAAACATTTAAAAATACAGTAGGGACCGCTTCGGCGTTGTTCATACGAGTAGTTCAAATTATGACCAAAACTTGTATACGGCGAGCGGTCTTTCAGATACGGCGCGCGCACCAGGTTTGTTTACATTTTCCGTAAGCACACATCTCTATTATGTAATCACTCTTGGGCACATTAATGTCCTATTTTACGTCAATATAGACATAACAGTAAATCTTCTATTTTTGTGAATAAAAAATCAAAATAGAAAGCAAGAGTAATATAAGAGGAGCCTAAAGATGTGACTAATGAATAGAGAAAATCTTATTTTAGTGCCAGAAATGTCTCCATTGTTTATTCTGGATCCTATTTTGAAATTGACAACTTTTTTATTTTGCATGAAATTGCCAAATTGCCAATTTCTGACCACTTTATTGGTAGTTGAAATCAGTAAATTGGTGGTTTCTTGTACTCAATCGATAGAACAAATGGAGTTCTAAAGAAATAGCTAGAGTTTTGTCGACTGGAACAATGGAATTGGCCGAAAATAGAGCTCAAAGTCAGTGAAATTGCCGATGCGTATATATCGCCGAGATCACTAAATTCACGAGCGTAATTCCGTAAGTTTTCCATCAAATTTCATACTTTTGGTGTCATTACCATTGGGAAAAGATTCTCTTATCTTATCATATATCATAAGATTTTTTTTTTTTTTTCAAAATTTTGCGACAACAGGAGACACCTCAGGATTTGGGGTTGTGACAGTCAAAGGGTTAAAGACTGAAAATAGCTTGAAATTGAGCTCCATAATAGTGGAGTTTTCATTTTTTGCTGATATTCAAGAGTAAACAAATCATCTTACTCATCCAGTACACTTCCTACTGGTTTGTCAGTGCGCTGATATTATTTATACAGTTATTACAATATTGCATAACAGTAAATATTTTTTGTGAATAAAAAAATGGAATTCATATGTAAAGCCTGGGAACATAACTAATGAACAGAGGAAATGTTTTAGTGCCAGGAATGCCTGCATTGTTTATTCTTGAGACCCTATTTTGAAATTGTAATATTTGGAAATTTGTGTGTAATTGGCCAAATTGCAATTGATGATCACTTTATTGGGTAGTTGAAATACATAGTTGATTGGGAGGTTTCTTGTGCTCAATTGATAAAATAGAAGACATACTAGCAAAATAGCTAAGATTTTGGTCTACTGGAACAATGTAATTGACCTAAAATAGGAGTCAAATTGGGGAAAAATCACCAATGAATAAATAATGCTGGCACAGCAAATTTTGTGAGTGTAATTACAGTGGACCTCGCTATTCGAACACTCCAAACTCGCCCTTTTATGCAAGTTTATTATTGTAAGTGCTTTTATAAGTGTATTTTTGGGGGTCTGAATGGACTAATCTAATTTACATCATTCCTTATGGGAATAAATTCGTTTGGTAACAGCACTTGAACAGCATTCTGGAATGAAGAATGTTCGAATAACAAGGGTCCACTGTACATAAATTTTTCCATTAAATTTTGTACTTTTTTCCTTACCGCTTTATAAGAAGCATAACCCTTTTATCAATTCTTGTACACTGTGGACAAGTATCAGATCGGGGGTCTGAACACTGGAAGGGTTAACTAGACAATTAAGAAATATATTGCATATCCTTATTTCATCATTTTTTCACCCAGCTAATATAAAAGAATACCAAGTTATATTGTATGAGGGCATATTTCTTTTACTGTTTTTATGTATTCTTTCAAAGAATTACCCAGCCATTTTAATGCTACTTAGTTTGATCGCATACTGTGTGATGTACTTTCCTGATTAGTTTTTCATAGGAATTCTCACCAGTCTTGGTGTATGCTCTATTCTTGTACTGTATGTAATATACTTTGGATATACAGGAATTTTTGTATCAGATGGTGAATTGTTTATTTTGTATTTTCTTAATTTCTTCACAACAGGAGCCTACACAGCTGAACCTTTTTTGGGAACTTCATCTAATGAATGTGAAGAATTACAAGACTCTATTTTGCGGGTCAGAGAAACCAGAGATTGTGTGCCAGCTTTTTTGTATAGCGTTTCTTGCATAACAGACACAAGTTCAGGGAGATTTACAAGGTGAGTATAACTATAGTTAAATCTGAATAAATATATTTTTTACAGTACTTGTTATCTTGGCATATAAATCTGGTGGGAGGGAGGAGGAGGGGCGTCATCCTTGGAAATGTTTGATGGAGAGGGTAAATGAGGTTTTTTTTTAGTGGAAGGGCTTGGACATCCAACAGGCTTGTATGAGCATGTTAGGGGAGAGTGAGGCAAGTAATTTTCATGATTTGTTATGCAGTTGAAGTGTGAGCAAGGTAACATAAAGGGATTCAGGGAAACAGGTTAGCCAGACTTGAGCCCTGGAGGTGGGAAGTACATTTCCTACATTCTGAAGCAAGTGTGGGGATTATGTAGTTTTGAGGGCCACCTGAACTGTGATGCTGGTACTCTTCTAGCAAATGATGATTGAATGTGTGACTGTGAAAGTGGTTTCTTCTTATCATGCCACCCTACCTCAGGGAGGTGGCTGAGCATTTAAAAAAAATTAGACCTTGAAAATGTACCTAGAACGTTGACCACACATACAGATTTAGTCAAGCTCCTAAATTACAGTGGACCCTCGGTTTTTGTGTTTAATCCGTTCCAGAGGGATCAACTAAAACTGAAATCAACGAAAACTGAAACAATTTTCCCGTAAGAAATAATGTAAATTCAATTAATCCGTTTCAGACACCCAGGAGTATTAACAAAAATAATTTTTTTGAGATTAAATATAGATTTACATGCAGAAAAGAATGACAAATAAATATAAAACACTGATAACATGTATAAATGAACATTTAACATCACACTTACCTTTATTGGCGACTTTTGCTTGGTGTATGGAATACGGAGAGGAGGAGAGGGGGGGCGAGTTTATTGTTTGGGGGCAGGACAAAATGCTTCAATTTGACACTAATATCAACTCTATGGCTTATTTATCTATCACAATTTATCTAATATGACATAATAAACAATATTAATAACATAGAAACATGATATATACTCGAGAATGAATAAAATGCTTACGAATGTGAGGATTTAAAAAGTTATTGTTGTTGGGTTTATAAGGGTCACTGACCATAAGCCGTAATATAGTGGTGGTGGAGTTGAGGCAGAAAAAGCCACCACCAAATTCACACTGACACAATATATAATTTATAAATAAGTACACTGACAGTGTACTTTAAATTTATAAATAAAAAATATTTACACTTATCTTGGGGGAGATGTTGGCAGAGGGCGGCGTTGTTCTCAGTGCCCTATACTCCTCAAAAACAATGGAGGAGTTAAGTTTGTTCGTTATTTTTCTATCACTTAATCACTTAACTTACTTACACTTTATCGCTGGCTGGTGCTATAGCCTTTATCGACTCCACTTTGATACGATTTCTTTCTTTAATTTATTATGTTTCCTCACTTTCTTTACCAAAGGACGAATAGGAGTTTTTTGGCCCATGGAGCTTATTTATAGTCACACAAAAAATAAGGGCCAAAAAAACAATGGATTAAAAATGTTTTGTATGAACTCACGGATGATGTTCACCATCCAAAAACAATGCTCACTGCGTGACAATGCGGGAGGCGGGTTGCGGGCTTTGTTGGCGGGACTGGACAGGTGACCATGAATGAAAACGGAGGTAATATTTCCACGAAAAAAGTGCCCAAAACTGAAATCACCGATAACGGAGATACAAAACGGAGGGTTGACTGTACTTGGAGCATTTACCGTTTGACCTGTACTCTCAGGAACCAGGAAAAAAGAATACTGCTAAATAAGCCACCATGGGCCCCAAAAGCTTCTAGTGCCAGGCCTGTGGTAAAGAATGTCAGAAAACAGAAACTGAAAAAGAGATAAAGCAAAATATGAAAGTGGAGTTCGTGTCACTGAGCTGGCCAGGCAGTATGGCAAAGCCTATTCAACCATCGCTTCCATTGTACAAGGGAAAGGAAACCAAGGAGCTGTTTTGGAAGGTGCAAGTATGGTCAGAAAAAAAGATCCAAGTACTGGAAGATGTTGAGACTTGTTGTTGGCGTGGATCAACGAGAAAAATTAGCAGGAGATAGTGTTACACAGGTGATATCTGAAAAAACAAGGCAATTGCATGATGATCTCGCAAGAAAAATGCCTGCCCCTGAAGTGAAGATTTTAAACCCAAAGGGGGGTTTGAAGATTTTAAAAGGAGGGAAAAAAGTGTAATAAGGCATGGTGAGGCAGCCAGTTCAAAAAAATTACTGCGAAAAAAATTTTTCGAATTTCAAAAGTAAAAAGGTGAAGGATTTAAACTGAACACGTGTTTAATTGGAAAACCCTTTTTTGGGAAAAATGCCAAACAGGACCTTCATTCCGGGGGGAAAAGGCACTGCCAGGACACAACCTAAGGGCTAACTTTTGTTTGTAAAGTAGTGGGGATTTTGAAGTTTACTGGTGATACCCAAAATCCCCAGCGTTTAAAAGTACATTGCTGAGAGTAATTTGTGTGTGATGTGAATTAAAAAAAGGTGGGTACTAGGGTATTTTCTTTTATTGGTTCCATGGTGTTTGGCCCAGGTGAAAGAAATATCTTGGGAAAAAAATTGCCCTTAGCCTCCTGGTAATGGACAAAATTCCTGGTCATCCCCCCAAAATTGCAAGAGCAAATTGTGGAGGATTTGAAGTTTATCAAAGTGAAATTCTTGCCCCCCCAAAACCACCCCCCCCAGCCCATGGACCAGCAGGCATTTTAACTTTAAAAAATGTACCGCAATGTTTGAAAGGGTTTACATAACCACAGACCTCTTTTACCCAAAAGTTCTGGAAAGATCTTTAATATCCAGGACTTTTTAAATCTGCTTGGAGAAAATTGTGGCCAGACTGTGTCCCAGAGGGTTTTTTAAAGGGTTTTGGGGTGAGCCTGGGGGCCCCACCTGTTGTGGAATGTATTGTGTCTTTGGGAAAGTCCATGGTTGGGGTTCTTCGAGGATGTGGAAGAGTTTGGGGGAGGCGACAATGAAGAGCTAACCATGCAGATCTGCAAAGCTTCAACTGCAACAGAAAAACCCAGCTCAGGAAAGTGATTCAGAGGGGGGGGAAAGATATGGAGGACATTGTTCTTCAAAAATTGGGATGTGTGCCAATGGGACTTCCCCCAAAAATTTAGGGCATTTTTACCCTAACAAAGCTGTTCCAGCCCGTGCTGGAACATTAAAGAGACTTGCCCCTTTAGGGATGTTTTAAAGGAACCCAGTTAGGCCCTGGAAGTTATTTATCAGACACAAGTGATTCTCAACCTTTCCAGTGGCATTAAAAAAAAAGACCAGTAACCCCAGAAAAACACTTTGGGACCTGAAGTGTTAATGGAAGGGGGGTTCCCCCTTCCCAAAAACTAAACCCCCCATCCCCCCCCTCCCATCTTCCACACATCAACAACTCTTCAATAAAGGGAAGGACATGTTTTTTTTTATTTTTTTTTCATTTTTTTTTTTAATTTAATGATATTTGTTGTACAAAAAAAATTTATTTTAAAATTTTGGGTGTTCTGGATCGGGGTTTAAATTTTTTTTCCATTATTTCTTATGGGGAAAATAGATTCGGAGTTAGATATTCGGGTTGCAGCGCCCCTGGGAATGGATTAACCCGAAATCCGGGTCCACTGTAATCCTTCCCCGTCCATTTTAAATAAAACAACAGAAAATTTTCTGTCCTAAGCAATGCCATATACAGGATGCCTCGTACTAATATCCCAGCCTTTAGTGATAAATCACTGATTAAGAAAAAAATGTAAACACCACCTATTATACAGGAGATTAATAACCC
>WNWK01004634.1:0-61439 GCA_009830355.1 Cherax destructor | reverse complement strand
TCTGCCATTGACCCCTTGCTGCGCTTGGATACGTATACTCGTAATGCCTTTGCGAATAACCATTCGGTTATTGCTATCTTTTTCGACCTTGAGAAGGCTTATGACACAACTTGGAGATATAATATCTTGGCCCAGGCCCACTCCTTAGGCCTCCGAGGCGACCTACCATTCTTTCTTAAGGCCTTCTTAACTGACAGACATTTCCGGGTCCGGGTTAGTAATGAACTCTCCCGGAATTTGTCCAAGCTGAAGGTGTCCCCCAGGGATGTGTTCTGAGCACAACACTCTTTCTGCTTGCTATAAATAATCTGGCATCTGTTCTCCCATCCAATATTTGGTCATCGTTCTATGTGGATGACTTTGCTATAGCTTGTGCAGGTGCTGACTGTCACCTCATTGCAGTTTCCCTCCAGCATGCCATCAACCGGGTTTCTGATTGGGCCACCACTCACGGTGACTTACTACACAAACTCTGAAGATTATACCTCTAGCACCTCCCTCAGTCCCTTCTACCTCGATCTCTTGCCACCCTCCATCCCTGCACTATCCACCATCATCTTGCACTCCATACCCTACTAATCGTCCATCTCCCTCTTACAACCCACTCTCCCTGCATCCTACAATAACCTGCAGCGCTGTATAACCCCTGTGGTTTAGCGCTTCTATTTGATTATAATAATATAATAATCAGGTACAGGTACACATAAATAGCTACATAGAGTATCATACATATTAGCATGTGTAAATTACCTAAGATACCTCAAAAATTCAGTGACTTCCATTCGTGTAAAGCATATACCGTAATACAAACACCTTACACTGTGTACAAGTTGTCTATGTTGGTACAGTAGAATAAATAAAAAGCAACACTCCCATTCTCATGTAACATGCCATTTTTAGCCCTTTCAGGGTTATTGACGTACTAGTACGGCTTACGCCCTGGGGTTATTGACGTACTAGTACGCCTAAATTCTAGCGTCCTCAAATCAAGCAGAAACAGGCTGTTAGGCCTAGATGTGATAGAATGGGTCTGTGCGGTCAGTGTGCGCAGTATAAAAAATCCTGCACCATACAGTGCATAATGAGGGAAAAAAACTCTGACCGTGTTTTGGTTTAAAACAGCGACTTTGCAGTCTATTTTCGTATGGTATTTATTGATGTATTCTCGTTTTCTTGGTCTCATTTGATAGATTGGAAGATATATTACAGAAATTGAGATGATTTTGATTGGTTTGACAAAGACAAGTACCTTGAAATTGAGCTCAAAGTAGCGAAAATGTTCGATTTTGACGATGTTCAAGAGTAAACAAATCACACCATGCATCCAATACACATCAACTGGCGAGTCTAATATTCATGCACAAGTGCTCTAATATTATTTATACCATTTTTACAATGATGCAGTTGTATACATAACAGTAAATCTTCAATTTTTTGTGAGAATAAAAATTCAAAATTAAAAGCAAAAGTAATGTAAGAGGGCCTGGAAACGTGACTAATGAACAGAGAAGACGTTAGTTTAGTGCCAAAAATGTCTGCCTTGTTTATTCTGGACCCTAATTTGAAATTGGCATCGTTTGAAATTTGTGTGAAATTGGCGAAATTGCCATTTTCTGACCACTATTTTGGGTAGTTGTAATAGGTAAATAGGCGGTTTCTTGTACTCAATCGATAGAAGAAATGGAGTTCTAGCGAAATAGCTATAATTGTAGTTGCCTGAAACATTGAAATTTGCCGAAAATAGGGCTCAAACTTGGCGAAATCGCCGATGCGTAAGTGTCATGGCTGCCGCTAACTTCGCGAAAGCATAATTCCGTTAGTTTTCGATCAAATTTCATAATTTTTGTGGCGTTATGATCGGAAAAAGATTCTCTATCATTTCATAAGAAAAAATAATTTTTTTGTTTTTTTTAAATTCTTGGACCCTGAGAACGAGTTTCGGAGACCCCCCTTGGACCCTGAAAGGGTTAGAAGGAATGACGCTCTAAGTGAAGGCATACGAAAGGAATAATTTTCTACAGTTATCCCTAGTACGTAATGCGATTGTGTACACATAATCTTTGGTGTTGAACTAGAGAAAAGGTTATTCTTTCCGACACTCCGACAAGATGACTGGAAAAACATCTCATAGTTGTTAATTTATTCTACTGTGGGGTGTATTTATTATGTTTATATATTACATAGCATGTTTATTATATAATTTTGAAAAAAATATCATGGATGGATTAATGAAAATATCTATATTAACGTAATACTATACATTTAATGCACCTCATTTATTATTATTGCATATTATTATTATTAATATGGCATCTCCATGACTAATAACACTTAGTGATTTTAATGTGTACCTGCATGCCAGAACAGTGTGGAAGTTTATTTAAGTACAGGTATACATATGTACAGTGGTACCTCGACTTACGATATTTTTTCATTCCAGAATGCTGTTCAAGTGCCATTACCAAACGAATTTATCTCCTTAAGAAATGTTGTAAAATAGACTAGTCCTTTTAGACCCCCAAAATTACACTTACAAAAGCATTTAAAAAAATAAACTTGCATAAAAGGGTGAGTTTGGGGACCATCGTAAGTCGAGGTACCACTGTATAATTATCAGAGTACAGCGCCTCCTCACTTAGCGACATACTTGTTTACCGACAACTTGGACTCATGACGGGCTCTGACCAATATGCATACTTAAATAATGTATATTAGAACTGATTTCCTCAATTCTGTTTTATTACAATATACAGTACACTGCTGTATAAACATTTAAAAATACAGTAGGGACCCGCTTTTCGGCGTTTCGTTCATACGGCGAGTTCAAATTATGACCAAAACTTGTATACGGCGAGCGGTCTTTCAGATACGGCGCGCGGCACCAGGTTTGTTTACATTTTCCGTAAGCACACATCTCTATTATGTAATCACTCTTGGGCACATTAAATGTCCTATTTTACGTCAATATAGACATAACAGTAAATCTTCTATTTTTTGTGAATAAAAAATCAAAATAGAAAGCAAGAGTAATATAAGAGGAGCCTAAAGATGTGACTAATGAATAGAGAAAATCTTATTTTAGTGCCAGAAATGTCTCCATTGTTTATTCTGGATCCTATTTTGAAATTGACAACTTTTTTATTTTGCATGAAATTGGCCAAATTGCCAATTTCTGACCACTTTATTGGGTAGTTGAAATCAGTAAATTGGTGGTTTCTTGTACTCAATCGATAGAACAAATGGAGTTCTAAAGAAATAGCTATGAGTTTTGTCGACTGGAACAATGGAATTGGCCGAAAATAGAGCTCAAAGTCAGTGAAATTGCCGATGCGTATATATCGCCGAGATCACTAAATTCACGAGAGCGTAATTCCGTAAGTTTTCCATCAAATTTCATACTTTTGGTGTCATTACCATTGGGAAAAGATTCTCTTATCTTATCATATATCATATAAGATTTTTTTTTTTTTTTTTTTTTTTCGAAAATTTTGCGACAACAGGAGACACCTCAGGATTTGGGGTTGTGACAGTCAAAGGGTTAAAGACTGAAAATAGCTTGAAATTGAGCTCCATAATAGTGGAGTTTTTCATTTTTTTGCTGATATTCAAGAGTAAACAAATCATCTTACTCATCCAGTACACTTCCTACTGGTTTGTCAGTGCGCTGATATTATTTATACAGTTATTACAATATTGCATAACAGTAAATATTTTTTTGTGAATAAAAAAAATGGAATTCATATGTAAAGCCTGGGAACATAACTAATGAACAGAGGAAATGTTTTAGTGCCAGGAATGCCTGCATTGTTTATTCTTGAGACCCTATTTTGAAATTGTAATATTTGGAAATTTGTGTGTAATTGGCCAAATTGCAATTGATGATCACTTTATTGGGTAGTTGAAATACATAGTTGATTGGGAGGTTTCTTGTGCTCAATTGATAAAATAGAAGACATACTAGCAAAATAGCTAAGATTTTGGTCTACTGGAACAATGTAATTGACCTAAAATAGGAGTCAAATTGGGGAAAAAATCACCAATGAATAAATAATGCTGGCACAGCAAATTTTGTGAGTGTAATTACAGTGGACCCTCGCTATTCGAACACTCCAAACTCGCCCTTTTATGCAAGTTTATTATTGTAAGTGCTTTTATAAGTGTATTTTTGGGGGTCTGAAATGGACTAATCTAATTTACATCATTCCTTATGGGAATAAATTCGTTTGGTAACAGCACTTGAACAGCATTCTGGAATGAAGAATGTTCGAATAACAAGGGTCCACTGTACATAAATTTTTCCATTAAATTTTGTACTTTTTTCCTTTACCGCTTTATAAGAAGCATAACCCTTTTTATCAATTCTTGTACACTGTGGACAAGTATCAGATCGGGGGTCTGAACACTGGAAGGGTTAACTAGACAATTAAGAAATATATTGCATATCCTTATTTCATCATTTTTTCACCCAGCTAATATAAAAGAATACCAAGTTATATTGTATGAGGGCATATTTCCTTTTACTGTTTTTATGTATTCTTTCAAAGAATTACCCAGCCATTTTAATGCTACTTAGTTTGATCGTCACTACTGTGTGATGTACTTTCCTGATTAGTTTTTCATAAGGAATTCTCACCAGTCTTGGTGTATGCTCTATTCTTGTACTGTATGTAATATACTTTGGATATACAGGAATTTTTGTATCAGATGGTGAATTGTTTATTTTGTATTTTCTTAATTTCTTCACAACAGGAGCCTACACAGCTGAACCTTTTTTTGGTAACTTCATCTAATGAATGTGAAGAATTACAAGACTCTATTTTGCGGGTCAGAGAAACCAGAGATTGTGTGCCAGCTTTCTTGTATAGCGTTTCTTGCATAACAGACACAAGTTCAGGGGAGATTTACAAGGTGAGTATAACTATAGTTAAATCTGAATAAATATATTTTTTACAGTACTTGTTATCTTGGCATATAAATCTGGTGTGGAGGGGAGGAGGAGTGGGCGTCATCCTTGGAAATGTTTGATGGAGAGGGTAAATGAGGTTTTTTTTAGTGTGAAGGGCTTGGACATCCAACAGGCTTGTATGAGCATGTTAGGAGAGAGTGAGGCAAGTAATTTTCATGATTTGTTATGCAGTTGAAGTGTGAGCAAGGTAACATAAAGGGATTCAGGGAAACAGGTTAGCCAGACTTGAGCCCTGGAGGTGGGAAGTACATTTCCTACATTCTGAAGCAAGTGTGGGGATTATGTAGTTTTGAGGGCCACCTGAACTGTGATGCTGGTACTCTTCTAGCAAATGATGATTGAATGTGTGACTGTGAAAGTGGTTTCTTCTTTATCATGCCACCCTACCTCAGTGGGAGGTGGCTGGAGCATTTAAAAAAAAATTAGACCTTGAAAATGTACCTAGAACGTTGACCACACATACAGATTTAGTCAAGCTCCTAAATTACAGTGGACCCTCGGTTTTTGTGTTTAATCCGTTCCAGAGGGATCAACTAAAACTGAAATCAACGAAAACTGAAACAATTTTCCCCGTAAGAAATAATGTAAATTCAATTAATCCGTTTCAGACACCCAGGAGTATTAACAAAAAATAATTTTTAGAGATTAAATATAGATTTACATGCAGAAAAGAATGACAAATAAATATAAAACACTGATAACATGTATAAATGAACATTTAACATCACACTTACCTTTATTGGCGACTCTTGTTGGTGTATGGAATACGGAGAGGAGGAGAGAGGGAGGCGAGTTTATTGTTTGGGGGCAGGACAAAATGCTTCAATTTGACACTAATATCAACTCTATGGCTTATTTATCTATCACAATTTATCTAATATGACATAATAAACAATATTAATAACATAGAAACATGATATATACTCGAGAATGAATAAAATGTCATTACGAATGTGAGGACTGGTCAGTGTTATTGTTGTTGGGTTTATAAGGGTCACTGACCATAAGCCGTACATATAGTGGTGGTGGAGTTGGAGGCAGCAAAGCCACCACCAATATTCACACTGACACAATATATGTAATTTATAAATAAGTACACTGACAGTGTACTTTAATTTATAAATAAGAAATATTTACACTTATCTTGGAGGAGATGTTGGCAGAGGGCGGCGTTGTTCTCAGTGCCCCTATACTCCTCAAACAACAATGGAGGAGTTAAGTTTCGTGTCGTTATTTTTCTATCACTTAATCACTTAACTTACTTGCTACACTTTATCGCTGGCTGGTGCTATAGCCTTTATCGACTCCACTTTGATACGATTTCTTTCTTTAATTCTATTATGTTTCCTCACTTTCTTTACCAAAGGACTGGCACTAGGAGCTTTCTTTGGGCCCATGGTAGCTTATTTAGTAGTCACACACAAAAATCAAGGGCCAAAAACAATGGATTAAGAAATGTTTTGTATGAACTCACAGGATGATGTTCACTCATCCATAAACAATGCTACACTGCGTGACAATGTGCGTGGGAGGCGGGCTTGCGGGCTTTGTATGTGCGCTGGGCACTGGACAGGTCGTACCATGAATGAAAACGGAGGTAATATTTCCACGAAAAAAGTGCCCGAAAACTGAAATCACCGATAACGGAGATACACGAAAACGGAGGGTTGACTGTACTTGGAGCATTTGAAGCCGTTTGACCTGTACTCTCAGGAACACAGGTAAAAAGAATACTGCTAAATAAGCCACCATGGGCCCCAAAAAAGCTTCTAGTGCCAGGCCTGTGGTAAAGAATGTCAGAAATACAGTAGAACTGAAAAAAAGAGATAATAGCAAAATATGAAAGTGGAGTTCGTGTCACTGAGCTGGCCAGGCAGTATGGCAAAGCCTATTCAACCATCGCTTCCATTGTGGCCAAGGGAAAGGAAATCAAGGACGCTGTTGTTGCGAAAGGTGCAAGTATGGTCAGAAAAGAGATCGCAAGTACTGGAAGATGTTGAGACTTTGTTGTTGGCGTGGATCAACGAGGAACAATTAGCAGGAGATAGTGTTACACAGGTGATATCTGAAAAATCAAGGCAATTGCATGATGATCTCGTCAAGAAAATGCCTGCAACGAGCGCTGAAGTGAACGAATTTAAAGCCAGCAAAGGCTGGTTTGACAGATTTAAGAAGCGTAGTGGCATACACAGTGTAATAAGGCATGGTGAGGCAGCCAGTTCAGACAAACTTACTGCTGAAAAATATGTTCATGAATTTCAAAGCTATGTAAAGGCTGAAGGATTTAAATCTGAACACGTGTTTAATTGTGATGAAACAGGCCTGTTTTGGAAGTAAATGCCAAACAGGACCTTCATTACACAGGAGGAAAAGGCACTGCCAGGACACAAGCCTATGAAAGACAGGCTAACTCTTATGTTGTGTGCTAATGCTAGTGGGGATTTCAAAGTGAAGCCTTTACTGGTGTATCACTCTGAAAATCCCCGAGCGTTTAAGAAGTACAGTGTCGCTGAGAGTAATTTGTGTGTGATGTGGAAGTCTAACAATAAGGCATGGGTCACTAGGGATATTTTCTTTGATTGGTTCCATGAAGTGTTTGGCCCCAGTGTGAAGAAATATCTTGAGGAAAATAAATTGCCACTTAAGTGCCTCCTGGTAATGGACAATGCTCCTGGTCATCCTCCAAACTTGCAAGAGCAAATTGTGGAGGATTTGAAGTTTATCAAAGTGAAGTTCTTGCCCCCCAAATACCACTCCTCTCCTCCAGCCCATGGACCAGCAGGTCATTTGTAACTTCAAAAAACTGTACACCAAAGCAATGTTTGAAAGGTGCTTTGACATAACCACAGACACTGCTTTGACCCTAAGAGAGTTCTGGAAAGATCACTTCAATATCCAGGACTTTGAACTCTGCTTGGAGAAAATTGTGGCCAGACTGTGTCCCAGAGAGGGATTTTGAAGGGTTTGGGGCTGAGCCTCAGGGCCCTGAGCCTGTTGTGGAATGTATTGTGTCTTTGGGAAAGTCCATGGGGTTGGAGGTTACTTGCGAGGATGTGGAAGAGTTGGTGGAGGACGACAATGAAGAGCTAACCACTGCAGATCTGCAAGAGCTTCAACTGCAACAGAAACAGACCACAGCTCAGGAAAGTGATTCAGAGGAGGAGGAAGAGATATGGAGGACATTGCCTTCTTCAAAGATTAAGGAGATGTGTGCCAAGTGGAGTGACTTCCAAAGATTTATGGAGCATTATCACCCTAACAAAGCTGTTCCAGCCCGTGCTGGCAACATGTACAATGAGACTGTGGTGTCACACTTCAGGGATGTTTTAAAGGAACGCCAGATTCAGAGCTCCCTGGACAGTTATTTTATCAGACAGGGGTCAAGTGATTCTCAACCTGGTCCTAGTGGCATTAAAAGAAAAAGACCAGTAACCCCAGAAAAGCACTTGGTACCTGAAGTGTTAATGGAAGGGGATTCCCCTTCCAAACACTAGCAACTCCTCCATCCTCTCCCCTCCCATCTTCCACACATCAACAACTCTTCAATAAAGGTAAGTGACATGTTGTTATTGTTTATTTCTTATTTTTCATTTTTTTTTGTGTAATTTAATGTATATTTGTTGTACAAAAAGAATTTATTTTAATACTTTTGGGTGTCTGGATCGGGTTAATTTTATTTCCATTATTTCTTATGGGGAAAATAGATTCGGAGTTCGTTATATTCGGTGTTCGCAGCGCCCTCTGGAATGGATTAATCATGAACTCCGGGGGTCCACTGTAATCTAAATCCCAGTCAACATTTAAGTGAAAGCAACAGAAGCCAATACTGTCCTAAGCAATGCCATATACAGGATGCCTCGTACTAATATCCCAGCCTTTAGTGATAAACTAAAAACACTGATTACAGATACACAAATGAATAAGCACCACCTATTACTAGCAGGAGACTTCAGCATCAACCTTGGCCTAACAGATGACCAACCTGTAACTGACTTCATTAACAATATGAACAATACACTACTCGTACCAGGAATTACAAAACCAACAGGACTTAGACGATTGCAACCATAATTGACCATATACGTATGGATGAACATAATAGCCCACTTTAAAGTGGGGATAATCACAGACAACACTAATGACCACTACCCAACTTTCCTCCTAACAAACATTTGTAAGCAACCAATGGAATATAATTTCTCTTTTCAATTCCATGATGAGGCATCAATAAGTAACTTCACTGCAGAACTAAGCTCAATTGACTGGCCTACAGGGTAGACATATTTCTAAACAAAATACATAAACTATATAACAAACACTGTCCCATAAAAACTAAACGGATCACTAATAAAGGACTAAGTTGCCCATGGCGTACTAACAGTATCCTAAGATACATCAATAGGAAAAACAATATAGAAGGGGCTTAATAACTAAAGAATTTATCAAACACTATACATCAATCCTTGCCAAATTAATCAAAGTCCAAGCAACTATACTATTCTAATAGATTCACTGAAGTGAGAGGAGATATTAAAAAGACCTGGAAGACACTCAGATCCTAGGCACCCACAAACTGAACAGAACTAGTAATACAGTGGACCCCCGACTTGCGGTTGGTCTGAGTATCGGTCAGTTCGAGTTTCGATTGCTTTTTTCGGTCCAATTTTTTCCCCGCAACCGGTCATTTCCCTGAAGATCGCTCCGGGTACCAGACCTGTCCGCCTGCCTGCGCTTGCACACCTCCCTGTGCAGCCGTCGTGAGCCAGTCTAGCTTTATCACAATAAATTCATTGTGTTTAGTGCTTGTTTATTGATTGTGGCAGCCCTTTGGTAAAGAAAGTGACAAACTTGATAGAATTGAAGAAATAAATTGTAGCAAAGTACTAAAGTGGAGGAGGAAGAGAGGGGAGAATGTGTCTTCTTCCGTGATTCTACGATGTCGTACATATCGTATCGGCTGGAAGGCTATAGCACCAGCCAGCGATAAAGTGTAGCACTAACAGTGTAGCAAGTAAGTTAAGCGATTAAGCGATAGAAAATGACGACACGAAACTTAACTCCTACATTGTTGTTTGAGGAATATCGGGGCACTGACAAGAGCGCTGCCCTCTGCCACCATTTCCTCCAAGTTAAGTGTAAATATTTCTTATTTATATAAGTGTGAATATTTCTTATATATAAATTAAAGTGTAAATATTTCTTATTTATAAATTATGTACATTGTTTGTGTGAATAGTGGTGGTGGCCTGCTGCTGCCGCCCACCACGGCTTATGGTCAGTGACCCTTATAAACCCAACAACAACACTACCACCAGTCCTTACATTTGTAATGACATGTTTTATTCATTCTAGAGTTTATATCATGTTTCTATGTTTTTAATATTGTTTATTATGTCATATTAGATGAATTGTGCTAGATAAATAAGCTGTAGAGTTGATATTATTGTCATATTGAAGGACTATCTTGTCCTGCCTCCAAACAAACTCTCCCAACTCTCTCATACGCCAACAAGAGTCTTCAATAAAGGTAAAACTGATTTAACTGTTCATTTGTCCATTATAATTAGTGCTTTATATTTATTTCTCATTGTTTTCTGTATGTAAAACTATAGTATTTATTTAAAAAAAAAAAATTTTTTTTTGTGAATTTTTGCCGATGTTGAAGAGTAAACAAATAACCTCACACGTCTAATACGCGCCAGCTGGTGGGTCTATATACATTCACAAATGTGGTGATATTATTTGTACAATTATTACAATATTGCATAACAGTAAATCTTCCATTTTTTGGTTTGAATAAAAATTCATTATGTGAATAAAAAATAAAAATGGAATTCATTTGTAAAGACTGAAAACGTAACTAATGAACAGAGGAAATGTTAGTTTAGTGCCAGGAATGCCTGCATTGTTTATTCTACACCCTATTTTGAAACTGGAATTTTTTGAACTTCGAGTTAAATTGGCTAAATTACCAATTTCCAATCACTTTATTTTGTAGTTGAAACAGTTGACTGGGCGATTTCTTGTGCTCAATCGATAGAATAGAAGTACAGTGGACCCTCGCTATTCGAACATTCTTCATTCCAGAATGCTGTTCAAGTGCTGTTACCAAACGAATTTATTCCCATAAGGAATTATGTAAATTAGATTAGTCCATTTCAGACCCCCAAAAATACACTTATAAAAGCACTTACAGTAATAAACTTACATAATAGGGTGAGTTTTGGAGTGTTCGAATAGCGAGGGTCCACTGTAATACTAGTGAAATAACTAAGAATTTGGTCGACTGGAATAATGTAATTGGCCTAAAATGGGAGTCAAAGTCGGCAAAATGCGTAAATATCGCTGACACATCAAAATTCACGAGAGCATAATTTCGTCAATTTTCAATCAAATTTCGTACTTTGTTTTATTACCTTCAGAAAAAGATTCTCTACCATTTCATAAGAAAAAATAAGCAATTTTTTTTTTAAATTCTTGGACACTGGTGCACCCCTTCCAAAAATGGCCTTGGACCCTGAAAGGGTTAACATTTTCCTGAAGTGCAACATCGCTCTGTCACTGAACTGGTTGCAAAGATGGCTTATTTCAGCTTGCTCAGGGTGATATTGTTCAACAAAACTTTGCACATTGTTCCACTTGGAACAAATTTCCTTAATCCGAGAAGAAGGCACCTCACCCTGTCCATCCTCCTGTGAATCAATTTCCCTAAATGTCATCTGATGCTGTTCCTGATGAAGCTCTTTCAGCTCTTCAGTGGTTGGGTCTACCCTGTGCTCCTCCACCAACTCTTCCACATCCTCACCACTCACCTCCAACCCCAGAGACTTGCCCAATGCCACAATATCTTCCACAACAGGCACAGGGTCGTCAGGGTCAGCCTCAAATCCTTCAAAATCCCTCTTTTCAACACAGTCGGCCACAGTGGTCTCCAAGCAGAGTTCAAAGTCCTGGAAGTCACTCCCTGCCAAGCCTTACCTATAAGGCCTATGCAATGGACGATATTGAAGTGATCTTTCCAGAACTCTCGTAGGGTCAACTCGGTGTCCAAAGTCACTTGAAAGCATTTTTCAAACACTGCTTTGGTGTACAGTTTTTTGAAGTTACAAATGACCTGCTGGTCCATGGGCTGGATGAGAAGAGTGGTGTTAGGAGGCAAGAACTTCACTGTGATGAAACTGAACTCATCAGACAAATAGTCTCCCAAGTTGTGAGGATGAGCAGGAGCATTGTCCAGTAGCAGGAGGCACTTGAGTGGCAATTTCTTTTCCAGGAGGTATTTCTTCACACTAGGGCCAAAGACTCCAGTGAACCATTCCATGAAAATGTCTTTAGTGACCCATGCCTTGGTGTTAGACTTCCAATACACACACAAATTATTATTGTTAACATTGTGTTTCTTGAAGGCTCTGGGATTTTCTGAGTGATACACCAGTAAAGGCTTCACTTTCAAATCACCACTGGCATTGGCACACATGAGAGTTAGCCTCTCTTTCATAGGCTTGTGTCCTGGCAGTGCCTTTTCCTCCTGAGTACTGAAGGTCCTGTTTGGCATTTTCTTCCAAAACAGGCCTGTTTCATCACAATTAAACACTTGTTGGGGTTAAAAAATTTCATTGTCTACGAACCCCTTGAATTCCTGCACAATTTTGTCTGAGCTGGCTGCCTCACCATGCCTCACAACACCATGTATGCCACTACGTTTCTTAAACCTCTCAAACCATCCTTTGCTGGCTTTAAAATCACTCGCCTCAGCACTGGTTGCAAGCATTGTCTTGACAAGATCTGCGTGCAACTGCCTTGCCTTTTCACAAATTATCGCCGTGGAAATACTATCACCCGTTATGTTTTTCATTGATCCACACCCCCAACAACTTCTCAACCTCATCCACTGTTTTCGATCTATTTTTCGTTAACATATCAACACCTTTTGCAACATTAGCTTCCTTGATTTCTTTTCTCTCTGCCAGGATAGAGGTGATAGTAGATGTATTTTTGTTGTACATCCTGGCAAGCTCACTCACACGTAGGCCACTCATATTTTTCTACAATCTCCTTCTTCACTTCGATGGTGTTCCTCACTTTCTTTACCACAGGGGTGCCCCTAGGAAGCTTCTTTGGACCCATGGTGACTTATTTCACAGTGACAATCACTAAACCACTAATAAACACAACAAATTTATTGTGAATGTTTGAAAGAGCGCGCTGGGTAATGTTCTCTCAATGGTAAACAATGCTAGACTGGCGTCCTGCGCGGTGAGGCGCGCAAGCGGACAGGTCTGGTACGGACTGATACACGAGGGAATGACCGATCCACGAGGAAAACGTTGACCGAAAAAAGTGCTCGAAACACGAAATCGCCGATATTCGGAATCACTGAAACATGAGGGATCACTGTATACGCCCCTCTGGGTTTTCTTCTATTTTCTTCGTAGTTCTTGTTCTTGTTTATTTCCTCTCATCTCCATGGGAAAGTGGAACAGAATTCTTCCCCCGTAAGCTATGCGTGTCGTAAGAGGTGACTAAAATGCCAGGAGCAAGGAGCTAGTAACCCCTTCTCCTGTATATATTACTAAATATAAAAGGAGACATTTTCCTTTTTCCTTTTTCCTTTAGGGCCACCTCGCCTCGGTGGGATACGGCTGGTGCATTGAAAGAAGAAAGAAGCATGAACTAATAGAATAGTCAATTTTCTTGTATTCATTGTAACTCGCTTGATGATCATATTTACAATTACTGCATTGTTATTGCCTTATTAACCCTTTGACTGTCGGAGGCCCCTCTCTGAAACTGTCATTCTATGTCGGAAAATATTCGAAAAAAAAAATTCTTAGCAAAATGTTAAGATTATTTTTCTGATTGTTTAAATCCCCCCCCCCCCCCACACACAAAAAAATTGTGATAAGTACTTACCGAGATATAGAGGCGTAAAGTTGGCAAAAAATGAGCCACGTATGGCAACAGCGGCAAATGCCGTTCACCCGGTAAACTGGTTTACTTCATCTCGTAGGTTTCTTGGTTTTTTTTTCTCTATTTTATTTATTTACATAACTTATGTGGCCTGTGAGACCAAAGTAAGGTGCAATGTATATACAGTGGTACCTCGACTTACGATGGTCCCCAAACTCACCCTTTTATGTAAGTTTATTTTTTTAAATGCTTTTGTAAGTGTAATTTTGGGGGTCTAAAAGGACTAGTCTATTTTACAACATTTCTTAAGGAGATAAATTCGTTTGGTAATGGCACTTGAACAGCATTCTGGAATGAAAAAATATCGTAAGTCGAGGTACCACTGTATATATATACACTTGTTGTATGCAACACAGTAATCGCACAAACATTAGTATCATTATATTGTTTACAAAACTTGTTTACACCAACCAACAATAAAAAAAATTGTTTTTTACTATTGTTCCATAATATATATACACATATATAATGACTGGACACTTTCCATCAACTGCAATTAGCACTTCAAAGCTCCAAGCTGTGTGTGTGTGTGTGTGTGTGTGTGTGTGTGTGTGTGTGTGTGTGGACATCTAAATTTGCTGAGTCAGGGTAAGGCAGCTGTCAAAATGACATATTATACCATTACTCACCACCCACACTTGCCTGTCAACACAAAAGGGGACCCATGTCTTCTTCCCCACAACCTCCTTCCTTTCCTTCATACCTACCTTCCTAGCTTCCTTTCTTCCTTCATTCCTTCCTTCCTTTCTTTCTTTCTGCCTTCCTTTCTTACATATTTCCTTCCTTCCTTCCTCTCATCTCTTCCTTCCTGCATTCCTTTCTTCCTACATTCCTTCTACCTTTCCTCCTTCCTCTCATCTCTTCTTTCCTTCCTTCCTCTCATCTCTTCTTTCCTTCCTTCATTCCTTCTTCCTTTCCTCCTTCCTCATCTCTTCTTTCCTTCTTTCATTCCTTCTACCTTTCCTCCTTCCTCTCATCTCTTCTTTCCTTCCTTCCTTCCTCTCATCTCTTCCTTCCTGCATTCCTTTCTTCCTTCATTCCTTCTACCTTTCCTCCTTCCTCTCATCTCTTCCTTCCTTCCTTCCTTCCTTCCTTATAATAATAATAATAATACTTAGACATTGTACAATTATATATGGTAGATATAGTTATACATAGTAATTACATTGTGGGCATTCTTAGGACTACTTAATTCTAGACTACATGGTAAAAAGTTATGGTTGATAATTTATAAAATAAGTAAAGTTGCATATCTAAGTTATAAAGTTTGAAGATAAGTTGAACATATCAATTAATTGTAGCAATGCAACTAATTGAGTGAGATAACAATTTAGAACAATTAATTGCATTGCAGTTAGTTTACGTGGTCATTATAATGTAAGTGTTGTGGAAATAATTAGCTAAGTATGTAATATTCATAACAGGTTTTACATTCAATTGATTAGTCAGGTTTTTACGTTTGATTATTCTACTTTGCTGGGAATGTTTGATATTGAGCAATTAGCTTTGGGTGAGAAGGTGGTTTTTTAGCATCGTTTTGAATTGGGGTACAGGTAGGGTTTCTTTGGCAATGACAGGTAATGAATTCCAAATTTTCGTGCCTTTTATATGCATTGAGTTTTTACATAGTGTTAGATGGACACGGGGAACATCAAGGAGTGATCTGTGTCTAGTGTTATGGTCATGTGTCCTGTTAAAATTGGTAAGGAGAAGTTTGAGTGGTGGGTTAATATTTGCATAGTGTTCTATGTATGTAATAGGCACAGTAAAAAGTATGGATGTCTTGTATGGTGAGTAAGTTTAGGTTTTTGAATATTGGTGGAGTATGTTGCCTGGAATGAGAATTTGTTATCATTCTAACTGCTGCCTTTTGTTGTGTTATTAGTGGTCTGAGATGAGTTATTGGTGTAGAGCCCCATGCGCAGATTCCATAGGTGAGGTAGGGGTAAATGAGTGAGTGATATAGGGTAAGGAGAGCTGGTTGTGGAACATAGTACCGTATCTTGGATAGTATTCCCACGGTCTTTGAGACTTTCTTGGAGATTTGTTGTATATGAGTCTGGAATTTGAGGCCACTGTCAAGATGGATTCCTAAGAATTTTCCCTCTGTGAGTTTTGCGATAGGGGACCCGTTTATCATTATGTTAAGTGGTGCGTTTGTAGCTCTGTTCCCAAACTGGATAAAATAGGTTTTATCAATATTGAGAGTAAGTTTGTTGGTCATCATCCAGGTAGATATTTTCTGCAATTCAGTATTTGCAGTGTTGGCTAGTGTGTCTGGGCTTGGGTGAGAGATAACGTATGTTGTGTCATCTGTCTCTCGTCTCTTCTTTCCTTCCTTCCTTCCTTCCTCTCATCTCTTCTTTCCTTCCTTCCTTCCTTCCTCTCATCTCTTCTTTCCTTCCTTCCTTCCTCTCATCTCTTCTTTCCTTCCTTCCTTCCTCTCATCTCTTCCTTCCTTCCTCTCATCTCTTCTTTCCTTCCTTCCTCTCATCTCTTCTTTCCTTCCTTCCTTCCTTCCTCTCATCTCTTCTTTCCTTCTTCCTTCCTTCCTCTCATCTCTTCTTTCCTTCTTCCTTCCTTCCTCTCATCTCTTCTTTCCTTCCTTCCTTCCTCTCATCTCTTCTTTCCTTCCTTCCTTCTCTCTCTTTCTCTTCCTTCCTTCCTCTCATTCTTCTTCCTTTCCTTCCTTCCTCTCATCTCTTCTTTCCTTCCTTCCTTCCTTCCTCTCATCTCTTCTTTCCTTCCTTCCTTCCTCTCATCTCTTCTTCTTTCCTTCCTTCCTCTCATCTCTTCTTCTTCCTTCCCTTCTCTTCTCTTCTTTCCTTCCTTCCTTCCTTCCTCTCATCTCTTCTTTCCTTCTTCTTCCTTCCTCTCCATCTCTTCTTTCTCTTCCTTCCTTCCTCTCATCTCTTCTTTCCTTCCCCTTCCTCTCATCTCTTCTTCCTTCTTCCTTCCTCTCATCTCTTCTTTCCTTTTCCTTCCTTCCTCTCATCTCTTCTTCCTTCTTCCTTCCTTCCTTCCTCTCTCTCTTCTTTCCTTCTTTCCTTCCTTCCTTCCTCTCTCATCTCTTCTTTCCTCTTCTTTCCTTCCTTCCTTCTCTCTCATCTCTTCTTTCCTTCTTTCCTTCCTTTTCCTCTCATCTCTTCTTTCCTTTCCTTCCCTCTCATCTCTTCTTCTTTTCCTTTCCTTTCTCTCTCCTCTCATCTCTTTCCTTCTTTTCCTCTCCTCTCTTTCTTTCCTTCCTTCCTCTCATCTCTTCTCTTTCCTTCTCTTTCCTTCCTTCCTTTCTCATCTCTTCTTTTTCCTTCTTTCCTTCCTTCCTCTCATCTCTTCTTTCCTTCTTTCCTTCCTTCCTTCATCTCTTTCTTTCCTTCTTTCCTTCCTTCCTCTCATCTCTTCTTCTCCTTCTCTTCCTTCCTTCCTTCCTCTCATCTCTTCTTTCCTTCCTTCCTTCCTTCCTCTCATCTCTTCTTTCCTTCCTTCCTTCCTTCCTCTCATCTCTTCTTTCCTTCCTTCCTTCCTTCCTCTCATCTCTTCTTTCCTTCCTTCCTTCCTTCCTCTCATCTCTTCTTTCCTTCCTTCCTTCCTTCCTCTCATCTCTTCTTTCCTTCCTTCCTTCCTTCCTCTCATCTCTTCTTTTCCTTCCTTCCTTCCTCTCTCTCTTCTTTCCTTCCTTCCTCTCATCTCTTCTTTCCTTCCTTCCCTCTCTCTCTTCTTCCTTCCTTCCTTCCTTCCTCTCATCTCTTCTTTCCTTCCTTCCTTCCTTCCTCTCATCTCTTCTTTCCTTCCTTCCTTCCTTCCTCTCATCTCTTCTTTCCTTCCTTCCTTCCTTCCTCTCATCTCTTCTTTCCTTCCTTCTGGTATCCTGGGCATTTCTTTCGGTCACAAACTCATCAAAACCATGAAAATTATCTTCAGAGACACTTCCATCTGTGTTAGAGCTATCACTGGGGAAGAGAACAGTCCCAGATGCGCCAACGAGTCAGATCATTCTTACCGCTAGGCATGCTGAACAAGGACTACTGAAATGGCTTCCCATAATGCACCACTGGCTGCCAGATTTTTTTTATACTACACACACTGACCACACAGACCCATTCTCTCACATGTAGGCCTACCAGCTTTCTCCTGCTTGATTTGAGGCCGCTAGAATTTTTTTTTTTTTTTTTATTAACACATTGGCCGATTCCCACCAAGGCAGGGTGGCCCGAAAAAGAAAAACTTTCATCATCATTCACTCCATCACTGTCTTGCCAGAAGGGTGCTTTACACTACAGTTATAAAACTGCAACATTAACACCCCTCCTTCAGAGTGCCGGCACTGTACCTCCCATCTCCAGAACTCAAGTCCGGTAGAATTTATGCGTCTTAATACGTCTGAAACATTGGCTCGTAAGACGTATATATATACGACCGAAACAGTCAAAGGGTTAATCTTAAGTTAGTCTTAACTTGGCCCAAAATGCTCTGCATATAAAGGGGCTTTTGGCATGTACACCCAATTGTTATACTCCTTTTTAAATATGAGATGTGGTAGCCGGGCGGATTGTAGGAGTGATGGCAAAAATTACTTTTTCTCTAGTCCAACACCAGAGAAAATGTGTTCACAATAGTATTACTAGAAAATAGAAAATTATTCCTTTCGTCTGCCTTCACTCGTAGCTGTTTATTTATTCTACTGCACCAACATGAAGGCAACTTGTACACATTTGTGTTTGTATTGTGGGGTAAATGCTTCACCAACTCGTTCAAATGTACTTGTATGAGCTAAAAGTAGACGGGTATTAATACGCATTTCTTCTGACTGAGTGACTTCCCTTAGGAGTTAGTTTGCATTCTCGGCATGTCTCGTTGATATATGTTAGTGTAAATTTTTATCTGGCGTTTATATGCATTTATAAGTTTGGAAAAAAAAAAAAGTGTTCCACTTTACAGCGGTAGCCTGGAACCTAACTTGCCATATAAGTGGGGCCCTATTTTAATGTCAAGAAATGGATTCAATGAATAATTGTGAGTATTTTTCATTTTCTGGGGTCACCCTACCTTGATGGTAGTGCTGTAAAGTTAAAAAATGGAAAAGGTACCTACATGTTGCAAGTTTTTATCTTTTATAAAAGTGTATTTTTTTCTTTTCACATTCTATGAGTTAGGCTAAATTTTAGAATGCCTACCACTGCTCTGCATACACAATTTGTCATGCTCATTACAAAAGAGCTCTAACTCAAATTTTGTTTATCTGTGGCTTCAAATTATGTAAGATTTCTGTTTTTATTATAGAGGTGATATGACAGTATTATGCAGAAATCATATATATTTATATTTTGACATCAGTTTCAGTAATCTTTAATAAAATGTAAATGTTTTCACCAGTCAGCAGAAAGGCTGTGTGTGGCATTGTCTGAAGTAGGGGGTACTGCATGGCTACCTCTTACTTGCATCACTTATGCTGAAGAAACACAAGACTCTTCTGTCTTGTCTCATCACAAGTACATCACTAAAGTTTTAAATAAGCACAAGAAAATGTGAGTATCTTTCATATTTAATTTTTTCATTATGATTTGCAAAATCATAATATTGTAACATTGATTGTAAACTGCTCAGGTAATGGGAAAGATTTAAACTCATGGCAAACCAGTTCTCTAACCAGCATGGTATGGAAATTAGAGTACTGGCCTGCTGCTTTAAGGTGGGTTCAAATTCTGTTTGATCTATGAGTTTTTAAATTATGCTTTACAGTATACTCGTTGCATAAGCTTCATCGTGATTACATTAGCTGAGATGGTCTTCAATTTCATGAACATGAGTGATTAACAATGTCAGGAATGGAGATTATTTCCATGTCTGTTATTTCATACCTTACAACCTCAGTATTTATCTCTTATTCCTTTAACATGAAGGTGCATTGCATTGCACAAATTCCTTAATTAATAAGAGTAATGCATACTATGTGAATGAAGGAATTTACAAATATTTCAAGATGTAGGATAGGGAGAGATGCAGGATTAAACAAAAATGAATGTGAAAGCAAGTGCGAGTTGTCAGTTGATCATTGCTGACAGCGCAGTGCTTTTTTGGAAATTCAAAAAAGAAGTTGCAGAGGTTGGTGTTTATAAAAGAAGGATATTTAAAATACAGTAGGGCCCCCACTTATGCAGCAGGTTAGGTTCCAGGCTACCGCCTTAAAGCAAAAATCGCCGAAAAGTGGAACACCATTTTTTCCTCTTATAAAATGCATATAAATGCCAGACAAGTTTACACTAACTTACATTAAGTTAGCAATAGAACTAGGCATTAAAAAACACAATAAAAAGTAAAATACACACACAGTGCACTTATTACTTATCTTAAAATGTTAATATGAATGTCTGAGAGGTGAGTAGCAGTGTATTTATTGAATAAAATCAGGAGATGGCACACTGTCATCCTTTGACTCTTCAACTAATTTTATTCATTTTGGAGACTTGTGTGATGCTCTTGAAGGAGTGTATGTTGATGTTAAAGGCTGTTCAAGGATAACTGTTGATGTTGAAGGTTGCTATAATTCTTTCTCCTTAAGAGTTCATAATTGCACTAACTGTTTGACGAGCCAAACCAAGCTTACGTGCTATCTCCGCCATCAACATACCTTGTTCACTAAGTTTAATCATTTCTAGCTCTGCACTTAAACTAAGAGGCTTACAGCTCTTTTTATCACAACTAAGCATGGCGTCAGCGAGAGCCAACGAGAGAGAGAACGAGATACACGGAGTTCAGACAATGTAAAGACACAAACTGAACGGGTGGTGGGTAGTCACTTGGTCAGACGAAATAAACGCATATTAATACGTGTCCACTTTTAGTTCATTCACGTACATTTGTAAGAGTTAGTGAAATTTTTACCTCGCAATTTTCTTTTTTGATTATAATAATTACCTCACAATACAAATACTCTTACATTGTGTACAAGTTGGTACAGTAGAATAAATAAACAGCAACACTCCCATTCTCATGCAGCACACCATTTTTAGAGTGAATGATATTATTATTATTATATAAAAATGGTTGTCCAATACAATGGACCCCTGAGTATTGGCCGTAATCCGTTCCAGGAGCTAGGCCTAAACTCGAACTGGCCGAAAGTCGAACCATTATTTCCCATAAGAAATAATGTAAATACAATTAATACGTTCCAGACACCCAAAAATATTCACAAAAAATTAATTTTTTAAAGAATAACTACTTTTACATACACAAAACACTTAATAACAACAAATATTAAATTTATAAATTTACATTTAAAATAACATTTAATACTTACCTTTATTGAAGAGACTTGCTGGCATCTGGAAGATAGGGAGGAGGAGTGAGGGAGGGCTTTGTGTTTGGAAGGGGAATCCCCCTCCATAAGGACTTCAGGTATGAAAGCCCTATCTGGGGTTACTTCCCTTCTTGGTCTTTTAATCCCTTAACTGTCCAAACGTAGATCTACGTTCTTACCGCTAGCGCTCCGATCTTGATATTCTCCATAAGAAAGCATGTAAAAAAAAGTAGATCTACGTTCGGATAGTTAAGGGGTTAATGCCACTAGGACCAGCTTGTCACTGGACCCCTGTCTCACAAAATAACTGTCCATAGTCCTGTTTCTTGTGCCTCTTTAACATGTTCCTGAAGTGCAATATGGCTCTGTCACTGAACTTGTTGCAGAGATGGTTTATTTCAGCTTGCTCAGGGTGGTATTTTTCAACAAATTCCTGCCCCTTATTCCACATTGAACAAATTTCCTTAATCTCAAGAAGGCACTTACTATCTCCTTCTTCAGTTCGATGGTGTTCCTCACTTTCTTTACCACAGGGGTGCCACTAGGAAGCTTCTTTGGACCCATGGTGACTAATTTCACAGTGAAAATCAATAAACAAGCAATAAACACAATAAAATTATTGTGAAATGTTTGAATGAGCACCCTGGGTAATGTTCACTAAATGGTAAACAAAGCTGGTGCCGCCGTCCTCCAGGACAGCACAGCACCAGCCCCATCTGGTGCCGCCGTCCTCCAGGACAGCACAGCACCAGCCCCATCTGGTGCCGCCGTCCTCCAGGACAGGACAGCACAGCACCAGCCCCATCTGGTGCCGCCGTCCTACAGCACAGCACCAGCCCCATCTGGTGCCGCCGTCCTCCAGGACAGCACAGCACCAGCCCTATCTGGTGCCGCCGTCCTACAGGACAGCACAGCACCAGCCCTATCTGGTGTCGCCGTCCTACAGGACAGCACAGCACCAGCCCCATCTGGTGCTGCCGTCCTCCAGGACAGCACAGCACCAGCCCCATCTGGTGCCGCCGTCCTCCAGGACAGCACAGCACCAGCCCCATCTGGTGCCCCTGTCCTCCAGGACAGGACAGCACAGCACCAGCCCCATCTGGTGCCGCCGTCCTACAGCACAGCACCAGCCCCATCTGGTGCCGCCGTCCTCCAGGACAGCACAGCACCAGCCCTATCTGGTGCCGCCGTCCTACAGGACAGCACAGCACCAGCCCTATCTGGTGTCGCCGTCCTACAGGCCAGCACAGCACCACCCCCATCTGGTGCCGCCGTCCTCCAGGACAGTACAGCACCAGCCCCATCTGTGCCGCCGTCCTCCAGGACAGCACAGCACCAGCCCCATCTGGTGCTGCCGTCCTCCAGGACAGCACAGCACCAGCCCCATCTGGTGCCGCCGTCCTCCAGCACAGCACCAGCCCTATCTGGTGCCGCCGTCCTACAGCACAGCACCAGCCCCATCTGGTGCCGCCGTCCTACAGGACAGCACAGCACCAGCCCCATCTGGTGCCGCCGTCCTACAGGACAGCACCAGCCCCATCTGGTGCCGCCGTCCTCCAGGACAGGACAGCACCAGCCCCATCTGGTGCCGCCGTCCTCCAGGACAGCACAGCACCAGCCCCATCTGGTGCTGCCGTCCTCCAGGACAGCACAGCACCAGCCCCATCTGGTGCCGCCGTCCTACAGCACAGCACCAGCCCCATCTGGTGCCGCCGTCCTCCAGGACAGCACAGCACCAGCCCTATCTGGTGCCGCCGTCCTACAGGACAGCACAGCACCAGCCCTATCTGGTGTCGCCGTCCTACAGGACAGCACAGCACCACCCCCATCTGGTGCCGCCGTCCTCCAGGACAGTACAGCACCAGCCCCATCTGGTGCCGCCGTCCTCCAGGACAGCACAGCACCAGCCCCATCTGGTGCTGCCGTCCTCCAGGACAGCACAGCACCAGCCCCATCTGGTGCCGCCGTCCTCCAGCACAGCACCAGCCCTATCTGGTGCCGCCGTCCTACAGCACAGCACCAGCCCCATCTGGTGCCGCCGTCCTACAGGACAGCACAGCACCAGCCCCATCTGGTGCCGCCGTCCTCCAGGACAGGACAGCACCAGCCCCATCTGGTGCCGCCGTCCTCCAGGACAGGACAGCACCAGCCCCATCTGGTGCCGCTGTCCTCCACGACAGGACAGCACCAGCCCCATGTGATTCACCCATTTTATTTTCCCAGCTGTTATTCAAGGCTGTCATGTTTTCTAAGAAGGATATTTTGTTGGCGTTCTTGTCTTTTAATATGTAGATGTAATTTTCTCCCACAGGTGTATCTCACTTGGGCAGACCCAAAAACATTTTCCTGATTTTATATCAATAGTGGTTGATGGTTTAAAGTTCCTGCATGACCCATGGGACCCGTTTACCACAGTGATTGGATGCAATCCAAGCATGACTTCGTCTGTTATTCTTTCTGCAGACTACACAGATTTTCATCATGGTGGTCATTTACAACTGGCACAGTTGACAACTAGCTAGCTAGGGTAAAGGACCACTAAAAGTATTTAGTTTTCAGTGTTTGAACAGTTCTTATGGGTAGGCTGGCTAGGATAAGCTTACTATACAAAAAAAAAAAAATTATATGTTGAAAGATATATACTGTAGCTTGATATATGTGGATTTTATGTAGTGTTATAATTTCAATCCCATACAGCAATCTTTCCTCCTCCAAATTTGGCATGATTGGCCTGAGATGCCTGATCAGTATAGAATGGGTCTCCACACTGTGTGTGCATTGTTAAAAAAATCTGGGACCACTTAGTACCTTGTGGGAACACCAATTCAATTCAGCGCCAGTTAGAGCAAACAGCGTGGCAAGCACCAGGGATTCACTGATGTCATGTATTAACACTCCCCTTTTAAGAGGAAAGTGATGTTGATCCAGAGTTTAGCAGCTTTGAAATGGATGTGGCCACAAGGAAAATATTAAAAACCTTGATAATAACCCATGTGTAACATTTGTGCCACATACTTTAACCCTTTTGGGGTCGGCAGGGCTTCTTGGAAACCTGTTCCTGGGGTCAAAAAATATTCGGAAAAAAATTATTTTATCTTATGAAATTATAGTTTTTTTTTTTTTTTTTCTAAATCTAAATGGCTAAACAAAAGATTTTTGCGATCAATACTTACGGAGATATGGAGGCTTCAAGTAGACCAAAATAGAACCGCTGACAGCAACATCGGTGACTTCCGGTTGGGCGGTAATCATTCTTTTTTTTTTTTTTTTCTTTTTTTTTTTTCAAATAACTTTTATGGCCTGTGAGACTAATATAAGTGCTGTTTTTTCAAATATTCACTCGCTAATTCTTACACAATATTGATAAAGTTTGTTATCACTATTTTGTTTACACAATTTATTTACAAATATTTATAATAACACATATTATTTATTTCTATTGTTCAATCATATATATAGATAGTCACTGAACATGTTTCTAGAAGTTCTGCAGCCTGTGGATGTCTCTGAAACATGGTTCCATGCACAGTGGTGTTTCACATTCTACACACATATAACGAGTGTCTTTGCGTTGCTGTGGGCGTCATTTTGTATGTGCACAGACATAACACCTCTTCTGAGCCTTTTTCTTGCAAGCAGTAGCAGGCAGTTTTGTTAGGAAGTGTTCACCATGCCTCAGACAAGAGGGTAGTTGTTGGTAATTTTGTGGGCAGTTTTCTATTGCAGGTGGTGTTCCTTGGTACTTGGTGATTATTTGCCTGATGACAGACAAACAAAATTCGCCATATGGTGGTTTTTGTGGTCTTCAACTTAGAAACATTATAAGCATTGAGCATGGAAATGTCCAGAATGTGAAAAGTTTTATGTACCACTTATAACTCTTTCTAACACAATCTGCATGTCACATTTGTCCACTGAACGCATATTGAGAGAGTAGTCCATCACAGCTGCAGGTTTTAGAATGGGTTCATCGGTCTCTCTATTCACCCTGCCACTGTCTTGCCATTTCATTGGGGTGAACTGATAACAGTATGACATTTCGTTTGTCATGCCACCGAAATGCCATGATATCATTGGCAGCAAACGCCTGGACCTCACCTACGAGTGCCTGCATCGAACCTAGGCATATGCTTACGATTTGCACGAACTGTTCCGCACACATCTGTCATGTTCACTCGCAAAAAATCACTGAGGGAGGGGCTTGTGTACCAGTTATCAGTATATAATATATGCCCCTTGCCAAGATATGGTTCCATCATTGTTTTAACCACATCACCAGAGATATCCAGTAACTTCCTGGTATCTTTCAATGTATTACTTCCAGTGTACACAATAATATCCAATACAAGACCACTGTAGCAATCACAAAGCACAAACAACTTTATACCAAAGCGTTTCCTTTTGCTTGGTATAGACTGCTTGAATGACAGTCTACCTTTGAACAGAATCAAAGACTCATCAATAACAAGCTTCCTGAAGGGATAAAAATACATATTGAATTTCTCTTTCAGATACAGAAACACATTCCTAATCTTATATAACCTGTCGGTTCTGTCAGGCCTGGTTTTGTCTGAGAAGTGGAGCATCCGTAACAGTAGCACAAATCGATTCACTGGTATAATATCACTGAAAGCTGGTGTTGCAATCAATCGGTCTGTTGACCAGTATGATTTGATACGGTGCTTGTATACATGTGGCATAAGCATTATTGTGGCAAAGAAAAGATACATCTCTGCCACAGTTGTCTCCTTCCACTGGTGTAGACGTGATTTTGGTGAAAGAATCATGTTTGCCATTGTGTAATCGAAGTATCCGTTGCTTTCCCTGATAATAATGTCCATCAGGGGTTCGTCAAAGAATAACTGGAAACATTCCAGTTCAGTGGCATTGTTCCCAAGTGGACAAGATGGGTGTATTCCACTGTGACTGTCATCAAACTGATGGGGATTGGGAATAAAATTCGCAGCTTCCTGCCAATCCCAGGTGCGGTCTGCTGGTGGGTACTGGATATTTACATGTGGTTGTGGGGGTTGGTGGGTGGGTGAGGGTTGTCTTTGTTGTAGCTGAGCTGACTCAGTGGCGTCTGTGCCAGCATGGTCCACTCACTGCTGGTGCCTCGCGCCCGGCACCACCTCCACTACCACCACCACCAGTTGCATGCACAGGAGGAGGAGGGTGGAAGGTAAACATTGTTTTCTCTGATGCAGCGTCAAAGAAAACTGTGAATCTGGCGTCTGGTGCAGTAACCGCCCTTCATACACGTTTGTTTACAATTTTCGACATGAATTGTTCATTACTTCTCCCTCTGTTTATGATGGCATCTAAAGGTAGTTGTTAGAAAGGATTAAACTCGGTGAACATGGTAATATTACGGCTGTGTAGTGTAATATTACGGCTGTGTAGTGTGATAATACGGCTGTGTAGTGTAGCTCCGGGGGCTACATACTACATTACCACTGGCTTCCTACAAATAAATACTACTCACCTCTCGCCCTACATTAAGACTACAAATATTTTAAGATGTAATGAATGCACTGTTGCAGTAAATGACAAAGAAGGGAAGTAACCCTAGAGAGGGTTTTGATACCTGAAGTCCTTTTTTATTATTATTATTAACACATCGGCCGATTCCCACCAAGGCAGGGTGGCCCGAAAAAGAAAAACTTTCATCATCATTCACTCCATCACTGTCTTGCCAGAAGGGTGCTTTACACTACAGTTATAAAACTGCAACATTAACACCCCTCCTTCAGAGTGCCGGCACTGTACTTCCCATCTCCAGAACTCAAGTCCGGCCTGCCGGTTTCCCTGAATCCCTTCATAAATGTTACTTTGCTCACACTCCAACAGCACGTCAAGTATTAAAAACCATATGCCTCCATTCACTCCTATCAAATACGCTCACACATGCTTGCTGGAAGTCCAAGCCCCTCGCACACAAAACTTCCTTTACCCCTCCTCCAACTTTTCCTAGGCCGACCCCTACCCCGCCTTCCCTCCACTACAGATTTATACACTCTCGAAGTCACTCTGTCTCGTTCCATTCTCTCTACATGTCCAAACCACCTCAACAACCCCTCCTCAGCTCTCTGGACAATCGTTTTGGTAATCCCGCACCTCCTCCTAATTTCCAAACTCCGAATTCTCTGCATTATATTCACACCACACATTGACCTCAGACATGACATCTCCACTGCCTCCAGCCTTCTCCTCGTTGCAACATTCATCACCCATGCTTCACACCCATATATGAGCGTTGGTATAACTATACTCTCATACATTCCCCTCTTTACTTCCATGGACAAGGTTCTTTGTCTCCACAGACTTCGAAGTGCTCCACTCACCCTTTTCCCCTCATCAATTCTATGATTCACCTCATCCTTCATAGACCCATCCGCCGACATGTCCACTCCCAAATATCTGAATACATTCACCTCCTCCATACTCTCTCCCTCAAATCTGATATCCAATCTTTCGTCACCTATTCTTTTTTGTTATCCTCATCACCTTACTCTTTCCTTATGGAGGGGAATTCCCAACTCCCTCTCCCCTCCTGCATTCTTCAATACGCCAACAAGAGTTTTCAATATAGGTCTTTAATGTTTATTTATCATTAAAATTTGTGCTTTATATTTATTTCTCATTGTTTTCTGCATGTAAAACTTACATAATTGCTTAAAGAACAATAATTTCTCGAACTTAATCTAGTGCAAATGTTGAAACTTTTATCTCATAAATGTATGAACCTGTTATAATTAATGCAACCTAATCAAACTTTGTCTCTACAGCATCACCAAATAAAGAATCCATTCTCATGTACTCTTGTACTCCTTGTAACTCATCTAATGACCATATACAGTGGACCCCTGAGTTTCGTAAACCCCGGAAATCGTACATTTATGTAAGTATAATATTGTAAGTGCTTGTGGAAAAGTATTTTTTGGAGTCTGAAATAGACTAACCTACGTGACATTTTTCCTTAAGGGAGTAAATTCGTTCGGTAATGGCACTTGAGCAGACTTCAGGAGTGAAGTTTTTACGAAACTCGGGGGTCCACTGTACACTGTTATTGCAACACAAATAATTGATTTGATTTGTTTGATCTGACTTAATAAATTAATAATTAATAACTGTACTGCTTCAAAATTGTAAAACTATTATGTTTCAAAATTGTTGTGTTCAAATTATGTTCAAATTTCATAGCTTAAATACTCAACTATACTTGTACTGTAAATTGTTTACTATAATTTTTACCATTTAGTTGTAAGGTAATTTTAAGTTTGCCCACAATGCTCTGCATATTAGGGGCTTTTGGCATGTACACCCCATTCTTATAACCCATTGTACATCTTTGTATCATATCACAATAAATTATTATTATAGTTAATGTTTAAAAAATGTATTTTTTGTTTATATTTTTGGGTGTCTGAAACGGATTAATTGGATTTACATTAATTCTTATGGGAAATATTTCGGTTTTAGGCCGAGCTTCTGGAACGGATTACGGCTGATAACCGAGGGTCCACTGTATTCAGAGTTCTAGCAGTGAAAACGTAGATCTACATTTGGACAGTTTAAGGGTTAATGATATTATTACAGAGTTTAAAAATGCAAGTAGTAATTTTATATTATTTTACAACAGGTCAAAGAAGTGCTGTGGAACATCTTGCAGTTCAAAGAAGGCAGTTGACATAGAAGATTTAGGTGTATCTCTTCTACCAGCCATAACCCTAGTAAAGACATAACCTTTCTCTGGTGTAGGATAATGTTTCAATACTCAACATTGTCAAATGGTTTTCTATTATTTTTCTTTGATAAAACAGAAAAGGTAACATTCTTGCATCATGGATGTATATAATACTTAATTTACACCCTGAATTATTGCTTCCATTGTATATGAAAAAAAATGATTTTGAGAACTTACTATTACTGAATTCAAACTATGACTTGTACATTCTTGCTTTAATGAATAATATGATCTCAAGAATTTCATTGTCTGGGCAAGAGTTTGTGGTTATGTTTAAGTTTCATATATTTTTATGTATATTGTACAAAGAAAACTATTTTTCATAAGCATATTTACGTTATTAAGTTAACAAAGCAGCTTTAAGTTTACTTAAGGGCAAAGAAAAGTAATTTATTTAAAGTTTGTAACACTGAAATAGTTCACTTAAAACTTACCTTTGTTTAATTATTTGTATTGTGGCCATTTTTATTTTTATGCAATATTGCATATTAAAATACATTTATGCATTGAAAGAAATATGCAGTACAGTATTTAAGAATATTAATAAATTATTAATTTTGTTTTGTATTAAACCTTTTGATCTTTTAAGTCAGATCTTTCTATTTCCTATAATGTACTGTATATATAGTACATGCCTTTTCATTGTTATTTCATTCCCACTACATCCACACACATTTCATAGCTAAAAAGCCCCACTGATGATGGTAATGCAAACCAAGGAATTCATTATCTGAGTTTACTGATTGTATGTTTAAGAGAGGTAAATAGCTGGTTTTGGACTAAGACATAGTTCTAGACCAGGAGGCCTGGTCTAGAACTGGGCTGTGAGGTCATTGACTCTTGGAACTCTCCAGGTTGAACCTAGGTTTATGCCATTTCATACAAGTGGCATTAATGACCTGAGATATTATATAAAAAATTGGTAGTTTTGTATTTTTTCTTTGATATACTGTTCAGTTGTTTATTTATGGAGAAATGATGGTAAAAAATACCAACATCTTGGTCAGAGATGCAGTTGTAGTATATTATAATCGTTATGCATTTCTCTCGCCACCAATTTAATTCTCTTTGGCAACCAGTGTTGACAGAGAAGTAACATAAAACATCAGACCAGTTACAGTGCACCTTAGTAAGACCATAATTGTGCTGCACTTCCTTCATGAATGATAAATATTTATTGGCTGAAATACTCTTTGCGGGGGAGGGGCTCCTGGACTGAGGACCTTTTGATCTTCTTTCTCCAACCTAACCTGAGTCTTCCCAGTCCCATCCTTCCCTTTTCCCCATCCCATTTGTAGCCTCTGGGGTCCTTCCCTCTGGCATTACAGTTCCTACGTAGGAGGAACTGTGCCGGGGTTCTTCCCACTCCAAAAGGTCCCTTGGGAGTGGTGTAGTTTGCCATGGAATCTGGATCATCTGGAGGTGCCCTGCACCCTTCCCAGATTTCCAGGGGTGGAGCAGGGTGTCCTGCAGATGACAGGTGTATCTCCGGAGGCTGCCTGTCGGTTCTGGAAGGGGGCAGCTGAGGGAGCTGTGTTTTGTGGTGGGTATCCGACTGCCCTCTTGTCTGCTGAGGTGACTCGGTTTATGTGAGGTTGCTATCCCAGAGCACTGGTTTCTTGGTGTGAAGGGTAGGGTATGGCATGGCATGAGTTCCACGCTGCATCTGCGCTGTTAGCGGTGTCGAGGTCCTTTTGAATATGGGGGGAACTTACGGCCATTTCATGCCTTCTAGTAACTGTCCCTCTGCTTTCCCTTTTTTTTCTTAAAATAATAAGAAAGGAGTACCATCATCATGGAGATGTCATTCCATGATCCCCCCTCCTCCCAGGCCCCTTTTCGTTACCACATCCTGTTCTGACCCAGCTTTGTTATTGGACCATTCTTCAGACTTTTCCCATACCCCTGTACCTTGTGCTGGTGATGCTTTATCGCCAGCTCCAGGTGCCAGGGCTCTGCTTGTCTCTTATAGTGCCTCTGACCCTTGCACATCTTTGACTATACATTTGGCTTCCCCAAATACGGTGCGACAATTTTTGGGTCGCCCGCCTGCGGTCCTATGCCAAAATGTTCCAGACCATTTGCTGATAATGTTCCTTCAATTCCTGCTCATTCCACCCAGAAACTACCTACACGACATCCACTTCCTTTGAGTACCATGTTTATGAGTACACAGTGGACCAAATTTTTTTCCTTGTAACTGACGTCTCCTATTGATTATCTTTCAGACCACAGTATCGGTAAAGCTCTCTTACGACATGTTTGCCAAAATATATCTTTTTCACACTCTTCAGAGTTGTGTGTGCATTGTTACAGTTCAGAATGCAGGCCATGCTTATGATCTTTCCCTTCTTCTATTGATAATGTTCCTATCACATTTCACAAGCACGCTACTCTTAATTTTTACAGTGGTATGATGGTCTTGCTGCATATAATTGTACAGTGTGATTTTCTATCTTGTAGTAATGATATTTTAGAACAATTAGTCCTCCAGGACCTTCTGATTCTTGAAGTGGACACTATCATATATTAAGTGCACAATACAGCTAGGCATAAAAAAAACAATTTTAAAAAGTAAAATAAAATCACAGTACATACAATAGTACCTTAAAACATGGTGCCGGTCGCCCTTCCCTTTTGCAACTGATGTGCAGAAAAGTGGTAAAAGTACCGAACATTTTGAACAATGGCTCAGTTGAACCAATGCTGTATATCTGGGGCCCTCCAGTTCATGAGGAGGTGCTAAACCCATAAGGGACATAAAGAACCAAGTCAGCCAGAGGTCCCATTTCCAGATGACGTGTAATTAATGAATACAAACAGGAGCAGATCAGGAAAGACTACAAATGCATCTAAAGGTACAGGATCTAAGTGGCTATTAGAATTTAACCCCAGAAAATGCAGTTATTAAAATCAGGGAAATACTAAGATAACTGGAAACAGAGCACAGGCTCCAAGAATTTCCGCTGATGAGGAAATGCTTGGAGATGGGGAAATTTAAGTGTAGCTTTCTGGAACTTCAACAAGGAGACATTCACAACACTAAACGACAAGTATACAGTGCTAATATGGACACCACATCTGATAAAGCATGTAATGAAACTAGGAAAAAATGCAAAGGTTTGCAATGATACCAGTCCCATAGCTGAGTGGGTGAGCTATGAGTAGAGGCTAGAGGAGCTAAACCTGACATAGGACAGGAAGACGATGGTCGATTCCCCAGAACTTACCTGAGGGTGTTCTGGGGGTCAACGCCCCCAACCATGATCATGCCGCCTGGTGGATCAGGGCCTTATTAACCAGGCTGTTACTGTTGGCTGCACACAAACTGACATATGAACCACAACCCGGCTGGACAAGTACTGACTAGGAATATATCCAGTTCCCTCTTGAAAACAGCCAAGGGTTTATTGGTAACTTGAAGCAAGAGAGTACAACCTTTTTGCGAGTTTAGCACTTAGTTTCGATTACAGCCTCTCCTCACTTACCGATGTACTCATTTACCAACAACTCGGAGTTACAACGGGCTCTCCTACGAGTCGGTATTTTATGCCATATGAGAACTTGAGTTATGGAACCAGGCAGCATGGTGTTTTAGCGTCAAGCATCTCAATCTTCCTACAACCACTCGGTACACTAGCTTTCACAGTCTCCAAGACTACATATTTTGTCTATAAATTTGTACTTTATTGTACACTCATAGTACAAGATAGAAGTGCAACAGCACTTGGAAGAGGAAAATGGAAGTTCACTGTAAAGGGGTTAGCTGGTACTCTCCTATTTGTGGTTGCAGGGGTTGAGTCATAGCTCCTGGCCCTGCCTCTTCACTGATTGCTACTAGGTCCTCTCCCTGCTCCATGAGCTTTATCAAGCCTCGTCTTAAAACTATGTATGGTTCCTGCCTCCACTACGTCGTTTCTAGGCTATTCCACTTCCTGACAACTCTGACTGAAGAAATACTTCCTAACATCCCTTCGACTCATAGGAGTCTTCAACTTCCAATTGTGACCCCTTGTTTGTGTCCTCTCTCTGGAACATCTTGTCTCTGTCCACCTTATCTATTCCTCGCAGTATTTTATATATCGTTATCATGTCTTCCCTAACCCTCCTGTCCTCTAGTGTCGTCAGGCCGATTTCCCTTAACCTTTCTTCGTAGGACAATCCCCTTAGCTCTGGGACTAGTCTTTTGCAAACCTTTGCACTTTCTCTAATTTCTTGACGTGCTTGACCAGGTGTGGGTTCCAAACTGGTGCTTCATACTCCAGTATGTGCCTGACGTATATGGTGTACAGAGTCTTGAATGATTCCTTAGTGAGGTATTGGAACGCTATTCTTAGGTTTGCCAGCCGCCCGTATGGTGCAGCAGTTATCTGATTGATGTGTGCCTCAGATGTGCTCGGTATTATACTCACCCCAAGATCTTTTTCCTTGAGTGAGGTTTGCAGTCTTTGGCCACCTAGACTATACTCTGTCTGCGGTCTTCTTTGCCCTTCCCCGATCTTCATGACTTTACATTTGGCAGGGTTAAATTCAAGGAGCCAGTAACTGAACCAGGCTTGTAGCCTGTCCAGGTCTCTTTGTAGTCCTGCCTGATCCTCGACTGATTTAATTCTTCTCATTAACTTCACATCATCTGTAAACAGGGACACTTCTGAGTCTATCCCTTCCGTTATGTCATTCACATATACCAAAAACAGTACAGGTCCTAGGACTGACCCTTGTGGAACCCCACTCGTCACAGGTGCCCATTCTGACACCTCGTCACGTACCATGACTTGTTGCCTCCCTGTCAGATATTCTCTGATCCATTGCAGTGCCTTTCCTGTTACGTGTGCCTGATCCTCTAGCTTTTGCATTAACCTCTTTTGAGGAACTGTGTCGAACGCCTTCTTGCAGTCCAAGAAAATGCAGTCTATCCACCCCTCTCTTTCTTGTCTTACTTCTGTTACCTTGTCATAAAACTCCAGTAGGTTTGTGACACAGGATTTTCCTTCCCTGAAACCGTGCTGGTTGTCGTTTATAAGCTTGTGTCTTTCTAGGTGCTCCACCACTCTCCTCCTGATGATCTCCATGACTTTTCATACTATACACGGCAGTGACACAGGTCTGTAGTTTAATGCCTCGTGTCTGTCTCCTTTCTTAAAAATTGGGACTACATTTGCCATCTTCCACGCCTCGGGTAGTTGAATAGTTTCAATGGATGTGTTGAAGATTTGTGTTAGTGGCACACACAACATCTCTGCTCCCTCTCTAAGGACCCACGGAGAAATGTTGTCCGGTCCCACCGCTTTTGAGGTATCGAGTTCACATAGCAGCTTCTTCACCTCCTCCTTGGTTGTGTGTATTTCATCCAGCACTTGTTGGTATACCTCTCTATTCTGAATTCCTGGAGTCCTTCCTGTCTCCTCTGTAAATACTTCTTTAAATCTCATGTTGAGCTCCTCACATACCTCTTGGTCGTTTCTTGTGAACTCCCCACCATCCTTCCTCAGCTTAATTATCTGGTCCTTGACTGTTGTTTTCCTCCTGATGTGGCTATGCAACAGCTTCGGGTCAGACTTGACTTTTGATGCTATATCATTTTCATATTGTCGCTGAGCCTCCCTTCTTACCTGTGCATATTCGTTTCTTGCTCTTCGGCTAATCTCTTTATTTTCCTGGGTCCTTTGTCTTCTGTACTTTTTCCATTCTCTATTACACTTAGTTTTTGCCTCCCTACACCTCTGGGTGAACCAAGGACTCGTTCTGGTCTTCCCATTACTTCTGTTTCCCTTGGGGACAAACCTCTCCTCTGCCGCTTTGCATTTGGTTGTCACATATTCCATCATTTCTTTTACTGGTTTTCCTGCCAATTCTCTCTCCCACTGAACGTCTTGTAGGAAGTTCCTCATGTCTGTGTAGTCCCCCCTTTTGTAATTTCGTTTCTCCCTTCCTATTCCTGCTCCCCTCTCCACTTGTAGCTCAACTATATAATCAAAACACATTCTCTGTATCTCTCCTGGCAGTTTAATAAATAAACTCAGTGAACAAGGTATGTTGATGGCAATAAAAATAATAATAATAATTGCCCTGGAGCACTTTAAATGTCAGCTACCAAGCCTGTACAAAATCTGTATGATATTTAACCCGCTCCAGAGCGATTATTATTATTTTTATGGTTATTATTAAAACCATCTACATACCTTGTTCACGATCTTAATCATTCGGGCTCTCCAACGAGTCGGTATTTTATACCGTATGAGAACTTGTCATGGAAATGGGCAGTGCGGCATCTCAGCGTCAAGAATTTCAATCTTCCTACAGCCATTCAATACACTAGCTTTCACTGTCTCCAAGACTACATATTTGTACAAATTTGTACTTTATTGTGCATCCCATAGTACAAGATGTCAGCGAAAAGGAAGATCTTGACTTCACCTGAAGGAAGCGCCAAATAAAGGAAGGCTCCCGATCTTGAGGTGAAAATAAAGATTATAAATGAGTATGAAGCTGGTAAGCAAGTGCAAGTGATAGCCAATGACATGAAGTTGGCGCATTTTACCATTTCCACTATCTTGAAGGATAAAGATAGAGTGAAAGAGGCAGTTAAAGCATTGACAAGATTTCAAACCATAACTAGGCAGTGGAAAGGCCTCATTCATGAAATGGAGAAATTACTTGTGATCTGGTTTGAGCCTTTTAATTATTCAAGCCAAGGCACGCAGTATCTTTGAGACTCTGAAGGCATGTGAAGGTGAGAAATCAACGGAAACACGGCAAGCCATGGATGGTTTAAACAGTTTCGTCAGAAATTCAACTTGCATAATAGGCGTATCAGTGGTGAGGCAGCAAGTGCAGACACAGAAGCAGTGGAAAGATCTCTTGACCAGTTTGATAAAATCATCGAGAAAAGCGGATACCGTCGAGAACGAATCTTTAATGTGGATGAAACTTGATTTTTTGGGAAGAAAAATGCCCGAAAGGTCCTACATACACAAAGAACATAAAACAATGCCTGGTTTCAAGGCTTTTAAGGACAAGTCACGTTGTTGTTGGGAGGAAATGTTGCTGGGTTGAATAAATAATGTGGAAGCATGATAAAAGACGACCAAATCAATAAAAACTTGACACGGATCTGAACATTTGCCTAGAAAAAATGAACTCTGTGGTTCTTGAGATCTGCTTAAGACACATTCCATTAAGAAAAAGAAAGAGAAGATGTAAACTAGAAAGAGAGAGACGCTCCCTATACAGACGAAGGCAAAGAGTCACAGAGCTGCTGAGAGGGGCCAATATATCTGAAATACGAAGGGAGGCACTGGTCAATGAAATTGCAAATATCGAACTTAAGCTGAAGAAATCTTACAGGAGACAAGAATTGCAGGAAGAACTAAAAGCCATAAAGGAAATTAAAAAAAAAATACTCCTTTTCTTATGCCAAATCTAAGGGAAAAACAACATCCAGTATTAGGCCCCTGCTTAGGCGAGATGGGACATACACAGATGACAGCCAAGAAATGAGAGATATTAAAGTCCCAATACGACTCGGTGTTCAGCGAGCCGCTGCCCAGACTAAGGGTCGACAATCCAAAAGAATTCTTTATGAAATAAACCCAAAATTTGGTCATCTCAAAAATCTCTGATATTATCCTAACTCCACAAGACTTTGAAAAGGCAATAAATGACATGTCCATGCACTCTGCCCCAGGCCCAGACTCATGGAACTCCGTGTTTATCAAGAATTGCAAGAAGCCCCTGTTATGTGCCTTCAGCATTCTATGGAGAGGGAGCATGGACACGGGTCATCCCACACACACTAAAAACAACAGACATAGCCCCAATCCACAAAGGTGGCAGTAAAGCAATTGCAAACAACTACAGACTGATAACACTAACATCCCATATCATAAAAATCTTTGAGAGGGTTTTAAGAAGCAAGATCACCAACCACCTAGATACCCATCAATTACACAACCCAGGGCAACACAGGTTTAGAGCAGATCGCTCCTGCCTCTTTCAGCTACTAGACCACTATGACTAAGGTCCTGGATGCTGTAGAGGATAAACAAAATTCAGATGTAGTATACTCACTTTGCAAAAGCTTTCAACAAGTGTGATCATGGTGTAATAGCACACAAAATGCGTGATAAAGGAATAACAGGAAAAGTGGGTAATTTATAACTTCCTGACAAATAGAACAGAGTAAAGTCTGAGGCAGCTACAGTGAAAAGCTCTGTTCCACAAGGCACAGTACTCACTCCCATTCTATTCCTCATCCTCATTTCTGACAGATGTAAGCCATAGCTCCGTGTCTTCCTTTGCGGATGACACCCGGATTGTCATGGTAGTGACCTCCATCAAAGACACTGCAAGACTCCAAGCGGACATCAACCAAATCTTCAAATGGGCCACTCAAAACAATATGAAGTTCAACGAGGATAAATTTCAACTACTCAGATATGGAAAACTTAAGGAAATTATAAATGTATCAGGGTAAACGACACTAAAGTGAATGCGACTGTTACAGAAAACATCATGCATTATGCGCCTGAAGGGGTAACTATAGATCACTCTTATCCTATGCAAAGACTGAAAAAAAAGTGCGATTTTCTCGAAAAAATTTGTTCCCAAGTAATCATCTATGCATGCGTTTCCTGGAATATCTCGGAAGTAAGTTATTGACCTATTTCATGTTGTATTACCATTAATAATAAACAGATTGAAAGGATTTTTTACAGCAAACATAAAACTGAATGTTTTAATTTTGGGTGGTGACATTTTTGAAGTATCAGTAAGGGGTTGTTCCTCGATTAGCGACGAATTTGTTTACTGACGTGGTCTTAGGATTGGAACTCTGTCAGTGAGGAGAGGCTGTATACTAATATACTAATAATAGATGAAGCAATAGAGAAAGGCAATAAAATGTTCAAAGCCATTGATCTACAAGAAGCTTTATGATTATTATTATTATTATTATTATTATTATAATCATAACCAAGTGCTAAACCCATAAAGGTCTCCTTTATTAAGATAACCCCAGAGGGTTAATAACCCAGGACAACCCTCAAAAGCCAAGTAGTGTAGCATATTTCCATTGGAGATTTTAAGTCCTTCCCTAGAATGTGGCCCACAACTGTCAACTAATTCCTAGGTATCTATTTGCTGCTAGGTGATGGATCAGTAGGTATTAAGAGACCTGCCCATACACTCTCACTCTGCCCAGAACTGATTCCTGCTATATTCAGTTTGATATAAATGCTTTACTACTGAGATATCTGGTACCCTCACTTTATGGTAAAGCAAGAAACTAAATTGAAAGCCTGTGCAGAGTTAGCTATGACTAAAACTACTATGAAATTATCACAAGGGCACAGCGAATTGCAAAATATGGAAAAGCTTACTTTGTGTGGATCAAATGAAACAAACAATGCCTTGGAGTAATACAAAGAAGGCACATACTATTAATATCTAAAGGAAAAAAGGAGGTGAGGCTGTAGCATCAGATTTAAGAGGACATGTTTTAAGCATACACTAATATGAGCAGCCAGACTGTAAGTGCAGCTTCTTTGTTACTGAGAGGTGGAAGACTCTCCAAGTCTCCTGACAACATAAGAAAGAAACACTGCAGCAGGCCTGCTGGCCCATGCTAAGCAGGTCCAACTCACATCCACTCATGTATTGGTCTAACTTATTTTTAAAGCTACACAAGGTTTCAGTTTCAATGACTCTCCTTGGGAGTTTGTTCTACTCATCTACAACTCTATGTACATGCTGGTGACTTCAACATTAACCTTATCCAAACGGCTGACCCTCAAGTAGTCGACTTAATAATATAATAATATATAATAATAATAATATAATACGTATTTTTGTTTCGTTGCAAGTTACAAGTATACATAGGTATTTGTAGTTACAATTATAAAACTGTAATGCAAGGAGAGCCACTGGCATGCCATGGCATTAGGGGCAGCTTAGTCTAAAGACTTATTCACTATGTACATAATACTAGAGAAATTGATTGAGTTTATTCTAGTTATATATTATTTCAAATTACAATATGATTATACTACGTATACTATTAAAAAGACAATACTAGAGAAATTGGTTGAGTTTATTCTAGTTGTATATTTTATTTCAAATTACAATATGTTGATGCTATACTAGTAAAATAACAATGCTAGAGAAATTTATTGAGTTTCTAAAACACTGAAACAACTTCATAAACACTGAACAACTGCTTGCTACTACCATTTATAACTTAACCAACAAGAATCTCTGAAACAAGTGCCTCATTACTTGACCATATCAAGACGAGCTGTTGGAGTGTGAGCAGGGTAATATTCTGTGAAGGGATTCAGGGAAACCAGTTACCCAGATTTGAGTCCTGGAGGTGGGAAGTACAATGCCTGCACTTTAAAGGAGGGGTTTGGGATATTGGCTGTTTGGAGTGTCATCTAAACTGTCATACCTGGGCACCTCTGGAAAGACAGTGATTATGTGTGAATGATGGTGAAAGTATTTCTTTTTTGGGTCACCCTGCCTCGGTTTGAGACGGCTGACGTGTTTAAAAAACTGGAGCAATACTATATCCCCACCAAAAGCAGGAATACTCACAAATAACACCACAGACCACTAACCCACCTTCCTCATAACCAATTTATGTAAATTGCCTCTAAGACGCCAGTAAGATCTCATTTCGACTTCATGACGAGCCATCAGTAGATAACTTTATTTCAGCATTAAGTGACATTGACTGGCACAGACAGCTAGCCAACAGCCACAATACTGATGTGTCAAACTTTTTCTTCAAAAAACCTAACACCTCTATAACAGGCATAATCCAATTAAAACTAAGCAGATCACAGCAAAGAGACTAAACAGCCCATAACTTACAAACAGTATCCTCAGATCCATTGATAAAAAAACATCAATATGAAAAACAGTTCAGACTAGGTTTGATAATAAAAACAGATAAAATGATACCCGTCAATATTTACTAATCTAGTACGGAAGTCTAAACAACTGTATTATGCAAGCAGACTTAACGAAATAAAAGGGGATATGAAAAAGACCTGGAAAACCCTCTCTGAAATAATGAGCTCTAGAAAACTGTCCAGAAACAAGAAGCATAAACTTAACTAAACCAAATGAACCATACATCCAGCCTGCAGACACTGCCAGCAAACTTAGTGTTTTCTTCTCTACTATAGGGTCAAAACTAGCAAGCAAATTCCCAACCTCAAATATTCAGGTGAAAAATTCTCTCTCTTGAAATTACCAAAATACTCTATATCTAGCTCCTACTAATCCTACCAAAGTCTCACTCATCATAAAGACACTTAAAAACAAGGCAGACCTAAATAACTTGCCACCACTCATGTACAAAAAAGCAGCACATGTGTTTTTGCCCATTATTGAAACTGTTTAACAAATCAGTGGAATCTTCAACTTCCCCATCCATACTCAAGACAGCAAGGGCTACCCCGATATTCAAAGGAGGTGATCCAACTGAAGTGAATAACTATAGGCCTATATCAAACTTGCCCTTACTATCTAAAATCTTTGAAACAAAAAGACGTAAGCAAGTTTACTCCTACATAATATCTCAATAACCCTGCCAGTTTAGGTTTAGGCTAAAAAAATACGAATGATGCAATTATACAAATGCTCAAACTGCTATATGCATTGCCTGAAAAAATGAATATCCTCTGGGGTTCTTCATAGACCTACGGAAAGTATTCGATACAGTGGACCACAATATCTTGCACCTTAAACTAGAACATTAAGGGATCAGAGGAAATACTCTTGAACATCTAAACTCTTATCTTAGCAATAGACACCAGTATTTCTCCACAAATGGTGCAACCTCGACTACACAACCTGTAGCCATTGGAGTGCCACAGGGCAGTGCCATTGGAGTGCCACGGCAGTGCCATTGGAGTGGCACAGGGCAGTGCCATTGGAGTGCCACAGGGCAGTGCCATTGGAGTGCCACAGGGCAGTGCCATTGGAGTGCCACAGGGCAGTGCCATTGCAGTGCCACAGGGCAGTACCATTTGAGTGCCACAGGGCAGTGCCATTGCAGTGCCACAGGGCAGTGCCATTGAAGTGCCACAGGGCAGTGCCATTGCAGTGCCACAGGGCAGTGCCATTGCAGTGCCACAGGGCAGTGTCATTGCAGTGCCACAGGGCAGTGCCATTGCAGTGCCACAGGGCAGTGCCATTGCAGTGCCACAGGGCAGTGCCATTGCAGTGCCACAGGGCAGTGCCATTGCAGTGCCACAGGGCAGTGCCATTGCAGTGCCACAGGGCAGTGCTATTGCAGTGCCACAGGGCAGTGCCATTGCAGTGCCACAGGGCAGTGCCATTGCAGTGCCACAGGGCAGTGCCATTGTAGTGCCACAGGGCAGTGCCATTGCAGTGCCACGGCAGTGCCATTGCAGTGCCACGGCAGTGCCATTTCAGTGCCACGGCAGTGCCATTGCAGTGCCACGGCAGTGCCATTGCAGTGCCACGGCAGTGCCATTGCAGTGCCACGGCAGTGCCACGGCAGTGCCACGGCAGTGCCATTGCAGTGCCACGGCAGTGCCATTGCAGTGCCACGGCAGTGCCATTGCAGTGCCACGGCAGTGCCATTGCAGTGCCACGGCAGTGCCATTGCAGTGCCACGGCAGTGCCATTGCAGTGCCATTGAGTGCCACAGGGTGCCATTGGAGTGCCATTGGGTTCTCTTTTCTTTTGTCTTGTATTTGTCCTCCATTTTATTCATTTTATTTTATTTTATTTTTCCCCACTGTGTTCTAGTTCTTACCCTTGCGGGCCGCCAGCGTCTTTGCAGTGCTCCTTTCCTAGCTTATGACTGACTCCACTAATACTACCACTACCACTATCACTACTACCTCCATTACCCCTCCACCACTTTCTTGTGCCCTCCCCTGTCTGCCTGCCTATAAATACCCCTTCCACCTGTCCTTCGTGTTAGTTTGACTTTGTAAATGGTCAAAGTCGGACCGAAACGTAGTCGTAAGCTCCTCTCCATTTATATGTGCGGGTTGTGTGTATTATTCCTTCCCCATCTTACCGATGCTTCGGTCGTTAAGTGCCAAATGTACCACAATCAACCCTACTCACAGTATATTATTCACTCATCTATCCCTACCTCACCTATGCTATTTATGCCTGGGGATCAATAGCAGCAGCCCACCTAAAGCCAATAATAACCCAACAAAAAGCTGCAGTAAGAATTATCACGCATTCCAATGCTAGACAACCCCCCCCCCCCACTCTTCTAAGACCTAAACTTACTCCCTGTACAAAACATTCACACCTACTACAGTGCAAACTGCATTTACAGAACCAAAAATTCTAATATTAACCCTGAACTAAAACACTTTCTTGATAGTTACAACAAGTTGTAGTGATACCGCTCTTGTGGAGAGCCGCAGCAGGACACAATACGGCACCACCTCAGGGGGCCCCTAACAATAACAACAAACAGTACGGCGATGGCCCAGCATGGCGTGTGGTCTCGCTCTTACACAAATACATTCGTGATGCAGATTACATGGTAAGCTTAAATATGTCGCCAGTAGCTATAGCTTTTCTGAGGACATATGCACCTTACATCACCTGTCCTGCAGCAGCAGTCATTAGATGTATTTTCTTCTGTTGCAGACATGTACCATGGATTTTGTGTTCAATAAAGCCTAGAAATGAGGCCTGTGTTTTTATCACAACAATTTATTGAACACAAATATCCTGGGCTACCTGGTGGCGATTCTGAGCTAGACTACACAGCAAAATGGAGCGTTTACTGAAACCTGAGAGGCTAGACTCTGACCCCAGTGTATCAACGGCTGCTCAGGAATGGAAGCACTGGTTTAAGACTTTCGAAAACTTCTTGAGAGCCTTTCCTCAGGAAGATCTAGATAAACTAAGCCTGCTCATCAACTTTGTGTCACCTAAAATCTATGAGGTTATTTCTGAGTGTAATACCTATGAAGATGCTATCAATGCCCTCAAGTCTCAGTATATTAAGCCCACAAATGAAATCTTTGCACGATATCGTCTTGCAACTCGCCGCCAGCAGATTGGTGAATCCTTAGAGGAATACTTTCAAGCATTGAAAATATTAGGTAAGGACTGTAACTTCCGAGCGGTGACAGCTTCTCAGTATTGTGAAGAGTCCATCAGGGATGCTTTTATCAGTGGCCTGCAATCACCAATAATAAGGCAGCGTTTATTGGAGAATAAAACTCTGGACTTAGCCACTACCCTTGACCAGGCAAGATCATTAGATTCAGCTCAGAAGAATTCTGAAGTGTACAGTACTACCCAGCCTTCTCGAGTGGTAAGTGCTGTAACTCCCGACCAAGACTCTTTTAATGAGGTTACCGTGGAACCTGCTTCAGTGACAGCAGCTGCAGGCACAAAGTGTTTCTTTTGTGGTTTTTCAAGACATCCACGTCCAAAGTGTCCGGCTCGTGAAGCAATGTGCCATCAATGCCATAAGAAAGGTCACTTTGCTAAAGTATGTCGTGCTAATACATCAACAAGAGCTAGTGCTTCTATGCATTCCGACCAGGCGACTCTAGCAACAGTGACTTCTGCGGCTGCTCCAAATTCACTGTCAAAGGCAGTTGTGAAAGTGTTCATCAAAGGAACAGAAGTAGATGGTCTGATTGACAGTGGCAGCTCAGAGAGTTTCATCAACCTTGACGTAGTTAAACGCCACTCCTTGACGGTACATCACTCATCAGGTACCGTTTCCATGGCATCAACATCTCTCTCTATTCAGACGTTAGGGTTTTGTAAGGTAAACCTTAGAGTTAATGACAGGGATTATCAAGATGTACATTTAGCTGTTCTGCCACAACTGTGCTCTGATGTGATCCTTGGTCAGGACTTTCAGAAGCGTCATGGTAGTGTTACCTTAACATATGGAGGTGAACTGCCTCCTCTCGTTGTCTGTGGTCTTAGCACTTTAAGGGTAGACCCACCAAAGCTGTTTGCGAATCTTACTGCGGATTGTCATCCTATATCAGCTAAGTCACGCCGCTATTCTTATGAAGATAGGATGTTCATTGAGAAAGAAACTCAGAGGCTGCTGAAGGAGGGTATTATAGAACCAAGTAATTCTCCGTGGCGTGCACAGGTCGTTGTTGTCAAGGATGATTATAGGAAACGGAGGCTGGCTATCGACTATTCTGAGACAATCAACAAATTTACACTTCTTGATGGGTACCCTCTACCTCGAATTGATGATACAGTGAACAAAATTGCTCAGTACTATGTGTTTAGCACAATTGATCTACGAAGTGCCTATCATCAAGTCCCTATAAGGAATGAAGATAAACCATACACAGCGTTTCAGGCTAGTGACGGCCTCTATCAGTTTACCAGAGTCCCTTTTGGGGTTACCAATGGGGTAGCCTGTTTCCAACGAATTATGGATTCACTCATTCAGGAAGAGCAACTTATGGGAACTTATGCATATTTAGATAATGTTACCATTTGTGGCAAGACCCAGGAGGAACATGATGCAAACCTTGATAAGTTTTTGGAAGCTGCCAAGAAGAAAAATATCAGTTACAATGAAGAAAAGTGCACTTTTTCCACTAAAAGGCTTAACATCCTTGGTTATGTGGTGGAAGGAGGTGCAATATCCCCAGACCCTGAAAGACTTCGACCTCTACGGGAACTTCCAATGCCCCAAGACAAAAAGTCACTCCAAAGAACTCTTGGTCTTTTTGCTTATTACTCACAGTGGATCTACAACTATTCAAGTAAAGTTCGCCCACTGAGTGCTACCACGATATTTCCTGTGACAAAGGAAGCAGAAACTGCTTTCTATACTCTCAAACAGGATAATGAAAACTCAGTAGTTCAGGCCATTGATGAGTCCCTACCATTCGAGGTGGAAACGGATGCATCTGAAGTTGCCATTGCTGCAGTCCTATCTCAGGCAGGACGTCCCGTTGCTTTCTTTTCAAGAACTTTTCAAGGATCAGAGAAGTGCTATGCTGCTGTAGAAAAGGAAGCCCAGGCCATCATAGAAGCAGTTCGCCACTGGAGGCATTATTTAACAGGCAGACATTTCACTGTAAGGACTGACCAACGGTCCGTGATGTATATGTTTGACAAGAAGCACAAAAGTAAGATCAAGAATGACAAGATATTACGCTGGAGGATGGAACTATCGTGTTATAACTTTGATATTCTGTATCGACCGGGTGAAGAAAACATTTCACCTGATGCATTCTCTAGGTCCCACTGTGGAGCAGCATGTCATGATTTGCAATCACTCTCAGAGCTCCACAAGGCCTTGTGTCACCCAGGAGTTACACGCCTGTATCATTTTGTTAAATCTAAGAATATGCCCTACTCAGTGGAAGAGGTGCGACAAGTGATCAGATCATGCAGAGTATGTGCAGAGTGCAAGCCAAACTTTCACCAGCCAGAGAAAACTCATCTCATAAAAGCCACCCAGCCTTTCGAGAGACTGAATATAGATTTCAAAGGACCTCTACCAAGCATAAACCAGAATAGGTATTTCCTTAACATAGTAGATGAATATTCTAGGTTTCCTTTTGTGTTCCCCTGTGCAAATATGACTGCTTCAACTGTCATCAGTTGTCTTTCCCAGTTATTCGCTATTTTTGGTATGCCGGCCTATATCCATTCAGACAGGGATCCTCGTTCATGAGTAATGAACTTCATGAGTTTTGGCTAACAAAGGGATTGCTTGCAGCAGAACAACAAGCTACAACCCTCAAGGCAATGGTCAAGTGGAGCGGTTCAATGGTACTATATGGAAGTCAGTTACAATGACACTGAAATCTCGCAATCTACCGGTTCAACACTGGCAGACTGTCTTACCTGATGCCCTTCACTCTATTAGATCATTGCTGTGCACAGCTACTAATGCTACCCCTCATGAGAGACTCTTCAACTATTCACGTCGTTCCTCTACGGGAGCCTCCATGCCCACCTGGTTATGTCACCCTGGACCCATTCTCCTGAAGAGTCACCGTAGGATGAACAAGACGGATCCTTTAGTGGAAGAGGTAGAGCTCCTACAAGCTAATCCGCATTATGCCCACATTCGCTACCAAAATGGTGAAGAGACTACTGTATCTACAAGACACTTAGCCCCAGTTGAAACCAATGTTAGTGCGGAATCTCAAGATACACCAATAGATGTTGCGAAAGATGCTTCGGTTTCTCCAGGGGAAACCTTTTCAGGCTACCCCTATTGAAATAGAGGATGCCGCTCCAGTAGATAGTCAAACCCCGCTAGAAAATACCGAACCCGGTGAAGAGGCTCAAGGGCTACGAAGGTCTGGACGTACACGTCACCCACCTAACCGTTTGGAGGATTACTGTATCTGATATTTTAGAAGGGGAGATTGTAGTGATACCGCTCTTGTGGAGAGCCGCAGCAGGACACAATACGGCACCACCTCAGGGGCCCCTAACAATAACAACAAACAGTACGGCGATGGCCCAGCATGGCGTGTGGTCTCGCTCTTACACAAATACATTCGTGATGCAGATTACATGGTAAGCTTAAATATGTCGCCAGTAGCTATAGCTTTTCTGAGGACATATGCACCTTACATCACCTGTCCTGCAGCAGCAGTCATTAGATGTATTTTCTTCTGTTGCAGACATGTACCATGGATTTTGTGTTCAATAAAGCCTAGAAATGAGGCCTGTGTTTTTATCACACAACATATCAAGTCCCATTCTGGACAACTTCTGCCACGTGAGTCTACCATTGACAGATATACTGAGTTTCCAACTAACCCATATATAGTAATACATCCTCCTGGTGGAAAAGAAACTGCACTGGAAAGAGATTTGTGCAATGGCTGCTTAAATTCCTAACCCTGATTGAGCCTTTAACATGCCTTGGAGACAGTAAATAGAAATTAAGGCCCAACAAACCCCTGGACTCAGATTGCACACCCTCAATCCACCCTAATACCTACATAAGAGCGAATGAGCTAAGTCAGTGCTTGGGCTGTTACATCAAGCTATGAAAATCTTCCAGTACCACAAGGCGAAATTAAATGACAAATATGATGCTAGGGAGAGACTGTTTGTTTATGCTCAGCAAGGAAGATGCTGTAACATTCCTTTCACTGACTTTGAACTTGATGCAGCACTACCTGGCAACTCCACTCACCTGGTGAGGATGGTATTCCTACAATATACTAAGATATGAAAATCTGTCCAGTACCAGGCAATTTAACTGCAAATATACAACATGAGCTATGAACTGGGGAGCTCCCTAAATCTTGGACCAACAGCCTCATCATTCCCATTCTAAGCCCAATCAACAAAATTCATTTCGCCCAATATCTCTTACTAGCTGCTTATGTAAATCATTTGAGAGGAGGGTTCTTAATCGTCTCATGTACAGAATCAAACATTTTTGTCCCCCTGTTGCATGGTTTCATGCATGGAAGGAGTGTGCACCAATGCATAGCCACCTTTCTCACTCTGCACACTGACAGCTCATACACTACCTTCCTTGACCTTAAATCTGCTTTTGATGTTGCCAACAGACATGTAATCATTAGTGAACTTGCCAGAATGGATGTTGGAGGATGGCTTCTCCGCTGGATTAAAGGCTACCTGTCCAACAGAAAGTCTTCTGTGTTGTTCCAGGGGCATAGAAGTATAACTAAAGACTTTGAATTAGAAACCCCACAGGGAGGTGTGCTCAGTCCCACTCTATTCAATATTCTAATTAATGCCTTACTTAATGCTATGCCTAGCCAGCCCCATCATTATATGATCAGTTTTGCTGATGATATAATGATTCACACCACCGGATTCTCCAACACCCAAAACATCCTTAACCATGTACTAGCCTCGTGTCAGGACCTGGGGTTGATAATCTCTACTGATAAAACAAAGATACTCAATAGGCGTCCTCCTCGACAGAGAGGCACAGTTCGCCAGATCCAGTTGCATGATGGGTCTCTTTTAGAATATGTAAACAGATACAGGTATCTAGGCTTTGAGGTCCCACTACTTGGACCTGTTGTAACGAGACTTTGTCGTCAATACAAAGAAAGGCTGAGAGCACTTAGAGTTGTGGCAGGGTTTCACCCCAGGTATGGTGCTAATGTTAAAATTGTGAAAATGATGTATCTTGCTTATATTATATCATTAGTTGATTATGCTGCCCCACTACTTGCTCTTGTGTCTGACTGGAAGCTTGGAGGGTTGGAAAAACTGCAGAACGAAGCAATGAGGATCATTTTAGGATGCCCTCGTACTGCCAAAATTTTAAATATGCAGAAAGAACTTGATATTCCAAGCATCAGAGATCGTGTTACTGAAAGAAATATCCTAATTGGGGTTAATATGCTCAGGCAAGCCCATTCAAACCCATGCACAGAAGCCCTCCAAACTTTCCTCAGCACTGGTGAACATCCCTCCAGATGGATCGAAAAACTGGAACCGACCTCCGCATGAATCAGATACATGATCTGTGGCAAGTAAGGCAACAGCGGCACTTCTCCGCTCCATGGAATATTACCCCATTCCAAACTACCATTCCTCCATTTCCCCCCAAACTACTTCTTAAATCACAACCAAAGCTTCGCCTTGAAGCCAAACATGATGCCTTAAACTGTATTGATAATTTAGCCAAACAGCACACTCTCTCACAAATTATTTACGTTGATGGTTCTGTTCACCAATCCACTGGTGCAGCTGGTAGTGCTGCTGTTGTCATACAGAGTGATGGCTCTCTTAAAGAAATTGGAGCACGCATCAATAACTGGGCTTCTACCCTTCAGACAGAACTGTTTGCCATACTCCTTGCACTCAAATGCGTCCATGTATCTAAGGTTAACTCTCTAATTGTAACTGATTCTCTGTCATCCATAAATGCTCTCAACTCATCAAGTATAACTTGTAGCATGCTCGTGTCAGAAGCCAGGCACAGGTATGGTAGGATTCTGGATAGTAGAGTCAGAGTGCACATGCTGTGGATTCCATCTCACATTGGTCTTCAGATGCATGATAGAACTGATAAATTGGCTAAGTTTTATGCTTCCAAAGAGGGGATAGATTACAATCTTGGCTTGTCAGTTAGCAGTTTGAGAACAATAATACGAAAATAAGTTCAACTGAATTTTATTGACTTAAGACTCAGGGAGTTTGACACCAGTCAGTCCAGCTATCATCATTCTATCATGCAGGAGGAGCCACATGTCTATGGTGCATGCAACAAAATAAGCAGACGCTTGGATGTCACTGCCGCCCGCCTCCGGCTGGGTTACAAGTATCTTTGGCAGGTTAAATCACCACCACCAGATGTAGACCAAACAAGATGTAAACTTTGCCAGTTGGATTATTGTCACACCCTGCGTCATTATGTACTGGAGTGCGATAAAATTAATGAATTCAGAGACTACTCATTCAGAAATGTTCAAGATATGTCAAAGTATTTTATCCACAGTGGTATATTACAGACCATTCTGGAAAAATACCCTGACTTTGCTCCCTGTAAATAAAGCATTGACACTGTGTGTGTGTGTGTGTATGTACATGTGTGTATGTGTATGTGTGTATGTATATACATGTATGCGTGTGTATGTGTATATATGTATGTATGTATATGTGTGTGTGTGTGACCCAACAATTAAAATTTGCACCAATAACTCATTACAGTTGTGGCTGGGTGTAGACTAATAGATTGCTCATTGCTTTATAATTTGTTCATGAGTGCAACCATGTACAGACGTAAGTAAATTTACTTACATGATTCATTACCTTGTAACTAGTGAATTAATTACCATTGTACCTTGTTCAGCTATCAAAACTTTGGGGCCCAGTCTCTGGACCCTATATATACCTCTGTAATCTGCAAATACCTTTGTAACTTGTCATGATTGTGACCATCGAGTTCATTACCTTTACCTCAGCTATCAAATTTTGAGGTCAGTCCCTGGACCCATTATGTCCTCTGTAATCTTTTGACTACCCCCCACAGGATGGGTGGGGGGTTTGCATAATAAAGATATCAAACAACAACTCTTACACAGATACATTCGTGATGCAGATTACATGGAACTTAAATATGCCAGTAGCTTAGTTTTTCTGAGGACATATGCCACATCACCTGTCCTGCAGCGCAGTCATTAGATGTATTTTCTTCTGTTTGCAGACATGTACCATGGTTTTGTGTTCAATAAAGCCTAGGAATAAGGCCTGTGTTTTTATCACAACACTTATTTCCTGTAATTTATCTGTGACATGTAAATTGACTTAATCTAGCTTACCTGTGTATTTGCTACCTTGTACCACTATTTTATTTTCCTCTATCTTAATTCATACTAGCCTATGTTTCATGTTTTATTCTGTGTATACATATATGTTCATTCTTTTGTGTCTTATAATTGTGTTAAGTTACACTGTTTGCTCACTGTATTTCAGCTGTCTTATTTTTATGTAAAATCTTGAATTATTTTGATATGCCATTTTTATTGTTTTGATAATTTGTTAATTATGTTCCTTTCTTATATTCTTTTTATAAGCTCTTTATTTTGTTTGTAGAAGTTCTTGCTTGTGTATTTTTGTGACTAAACCTGAAAAATGTTTTAGGGTTTAGCAGCAGCCAGGCATCCCCCAAAGAGATGCCTCAAGAGTAGGAAAGCAGGCTAGGGGTTAGCAACCAGGCACCCCAGAATATGCCTCCAAAGTAGGAGAATCCAACAGAGATACTGAGGAGAGGATAGTGCTAGAGACCTTGAACACTAGTCCTGGAGGATCAGACCAGGCTTGTAATCTGGGATTTGAAGGTCTCAGGGCATCCTAAGGCAGGAATGGATCAAGGCACTTAAACTTCAGTATGGAAAGCAATGGAGTTCCTTGGAACTATGTGGGAGAGTAGTTTAACATCAGTAAGCCAGGCATGCTATAATAATTATGTGCTACTATAAATTTTCTTCTTTGTTATAAACAATTTCAGATACACTTGTAATGTGTTTATTAAATTGTAAAAGGGTTATATCTGGATATGTTTATTTCCCCCCTTTGAGCCATGTATACAAGGTCCATGTGCAGAGACTAAATTAAATAACCTATTGATGTTATCATTTTTCTGTGGAGAGTCAAGCCCTGATAAAGGTGCCTACTGCTCGTGTTTTCAGGCCATGCTCCCCTAAGAGCCAGTACTTATCAGGACCCTATCTTGTTTTAACTATCCTGTATTATTTCTCACTGGGTTTCTCCTGCTCTAACCCAAACTCCTTGTTTTCCCCCTTCTCCTATGACTATCGTTTCTTTTATCCCTTCCACTATTAAAGAGCAGGTGGTGGCAGATACTCCCAAGAGAATAGACCGCTTCCGTCTATTCTCCATATTCTAGTAATGTTCCCTTTATATTTTTTATTTTATATTCCCATATTTTTTGTATCCACTCCAAGTCTCTACCTCGGGAATGACAATATGGCATCGTCCGGTGCTCTGTCCAGCCCCAGGGTGGGGTTGGGGTGGTAGCTGCATTTCCCCCCTCCAGCACCATGTGTAGGAAAGGACCTTAATCTGAAAGAATTCAAGTGGTATTAGTCCTGCCTGCATCTTGGGAGTTCCCTGGTTTCAAAGGATATCCCTAAGCTATATATGCAGTAAGTGACACTAGCTTCTAGAAATATACTTAAGGATTGCCCACAATTATTACCTTATGTGGGTGTTCGCCTGCCTATAACCCCCCAGCTCAAATAACCCCACCTAACTCCAAATATCGCCGGCCAGCTATACTAAGAGAAATGCAAGGAATTGTCTTACTGTGGGGGCCTGGGCCAGAGACGAATATCCATAGACATCGAGGAAGCCTCTGTGATTCTTGGTTCCCAGGCAAGTATTTTTAAGACACATGGGGAACCGAGCTCTAGACTCTTAGTACCTTGTTATCACCACGGCGTTCAGTCCAAGAAGGGAAAGAAATAGCATCTCTCCCGCCTAGATTTAAGTGTGGAGCTGCCAGTTATCCTTGGCTAACATAACCTAATGTTTGCCTATTCAGGCCTTGAAACTACCTATGTTAAGGTGCTAGAGCTACATTATTAATATCTAAAGTTGCCTCAATAATCCTACTATTAGTTACTAATCATACAAACTTATCTAGACCTTCCCGGAGAGTATATCTATGAATTAATATGTACTATCTTACTACCTTCGCCAACTGTGAATGTGTTTGTTTGGGTGAGGGGTGTGGGTTCATAAACTCTGAGGACCTATCCATGGTATGTTTAAGGCTCCATGGCTACTTACCCTGTGGAACTTGAGGGAACTCAAAAGTTTCCCCATCCTCCCCCCGGTGAAGGTAGACGATAAGTCACATCAAGTTCACCTTCGCAGACCCCTTCAGCAGGCCCTGGACATGAGTGCCGTCTGGTCACTCTCGTCGAGCAGACTCTGGTCTAACTCTGACTGTCCCGTTTCCACCGTGTGGACCTCTGGGGGGGCAAACTTGTTGGTTCTGGTGGTCTTACACCCTTCCCCTTTAACTTTAATGTCTTTCACATGTCTAGCCTTGTCTGAGCAGCTTCGTACTTTCCACCCCGTGGCCCATATGCCCTGGTAGCCCTTCTTCCCACTGATACGAGGTTCCTGGGTTTAATGACAATCTATCTCCCTCTTTAGGTACCCCATAAAAGGTCTCCCAAGGTGGCTGAGTGTTCGTCACTCCCTACTTGGTTTGGCTTACCTGGTGGTTCATGTGTACACTAATATTCATTATCACTACTCCCAGCTATCGTGGTGTCAGCTTCCCCCCTCTCTGGCGTTGCAGGGAATCATGAGGAATCCTGCCACCGATGATATATCCTACTGGGGATCCGTATAAACCAATTCCTTCCTTAATAGTCCATCGTGTAGACAGGAAGTCATCTAGATAGTTGGCTCCCACCAGGATACCTACATTTCTGACTGTGTCATTGGTAATGCCCTGGTCTGCCAGCTTCACACCAAGGTCTTTCAATCAGCTTGTTGCTTCAACAAGACCTCTGGTCGTAATTGCCAAGGTAACGTCTTTACTACCAAAGCTGTAATATTTCTGCGATGTCCACCCAATTTAACAGTGACATCCACAACATCGTAAGACTTGGGCAGGCCCTGACATTAGCACCTCCCAATGTTAGTTTGATATCTTTATTATACCCCATCGCATCCTGTGGGCGGTAGTCAAAAGATTACAGAGGTACATAAGGGGTCCAGGGACTGGACCTCAAAGTTGATAGCTGAGCAAGTTACAAAGGTAATGAACTCAGATGGTCACAATCATGACAAGTTACAAAGGTATTTGCAGATTACAGAGGTATATATAGGGTCCAGAAACTGGGCCCCAAAGTTTTGATAGCTGAACAAGGTACAATGGTAATTAATTCACTAGTTACAAGGTAATGAATCATGTAAGTAAATTTACTTACGTCTGTACATGGTTGCACTCATGAACAAATTATAAAGCAATGAGCAATCTATTAGTCTACACCCAGCCACAACTATAATGAGTTATTGGTGCAAATTTTAATTGTTGGGTCACACACACACACACATATACATATACACATACATATATACACACACACATACACACACATACATGTATATACATAACACACATACATGTATATACATACACACATACACATACACACATGTACATACACACACACACACACACGTGTCAATGTCGCACTAACTTTGTCGGTGGCCTTCAACTTTAACTTAGCCACCGACTTCTCTGTTATCATGGATACTTGTGCTCCGAGTCAAAAATATTGAGGTTGTTTCGGATCTGTTCCCATTCACAACCCCTGCCATGACTGTAGGTAGGGCAGCAACTCTGTGATTCTCACTCAGATTAGAAACTTTGCCCACACTAATCACGCTGGCTACCACTCGGCTCGGACTCTCTTCTATCTCTACTGGAGAAACGTCCCTACTAGCCTGGGGTTCCCTTAAATTATTGGGACATAGTGCAGTATGGTGCTTACCTTTCCGGCAGTTATAGCACTCCGAAAGATGTGACTGGCAATCTTCTGCCTCATGTCCCCACAACACCTTAACCATAGTTGCAACTCCTTTAGTCTCTGCTGCCTACTGCTCAGTGTTGTATACGGAGAGCAACTCGTGCTAGTGTGTTCGCCTTCGCAGAAAACGCATATTCTGGTACGAGTGTCTCTGAGGGTCTGCTTAGGGTCCTTGTCTTAAACACTTCTTTGCCATAGTACACCCCAACATTAGCTTTATGAGCTTTAAATTGATCTCCCAAGTTTTCTGAGTAACTAACTGTTTGTTTATGTGATGATGGTGGTGACTCTTCTCTCACCTATACTCGAATGAGAAATGAGCTCTCCCAACCCTCAATAATTTGCTGTATTGTAAACCAGCTCGTTCGGTATATTAATGTAACTCGTGCACTATAGTGCTAGCCAATTTTCTCTGAATCAACCAACTGACCATCCATTCTGATCCACCCCAATCATGTAAATTTTTGAGACTATTTGTCAAACTCATGAATTCGATGCGGAACTTCTTTACGTTCTGATGGTCATGACGGCAAACCTTAAGATCAGCCAATCGATAAAATATAGCAGTTTTTATATCCTCTGTGTTGCCAAACGCATCCTTTAGTTGATCATTGGCATGTTGATAATTAATATCAGTGGTTTGGTAATGCGGACCAAGTCCAGGGCTTTACCCTTAAGCTGTGAACGTAAATACTGTAGTTTGGTGGCATTCTACAAATCATCCCTGTCATCTATCTGAGCTTTAAACTGATCCCAGAAAGCAATGTACTCTGTCAAGGTTCCGTCAAACAATGGTAAATTCAAATGATGTATGGTTCCTGCCTCCTCACGTTTTCCCTGCACGCGGACGTCTTGCTCCGTGTTTTTCGTGTTTTCGCGGTCTCTTTACTGCTAAAACCTTAAAACAGTGATCGGAACAAATCAGGCAGAAAACAGTTATACTGAGTAAAAAAAAAAAAAGGGGAAATTTGTGTGCAAGAACATAGTGCCATAATCCCAGAGGGGAACTTTAGTGCCGTGTGAAATAACAAAACAGAACGATTATTTGTCAGAGGAAGGAAAGTGTGGGGAATTAAGAGATTACCTGTCTGGGCTTCACCGCCACTTACAACAAAATAATCTCCCGGGGAGTGGACCGACTAGTATAATTTTACCGCGGTTACCCCCGTTGAGGCGTGTGAGAAAACTTGCCCCACTCTTGGTCACATTTAAGGTGACCCTTATTGTCACACCCTGCGTCATTATGTACTGGAGTGCGATAAAATTAATGAATTCAGAGACTACTCACTCAGAAATGTTCAAGATATGTCAAAGTATTTTATCCACAGTGGTATATTACAGACCATTCTGGAAAAATACCCTGACTTTGCTCCCTGTAAATAAAGCATTGACACGTGTGTGTGTGTGTGTGTGTGTGTATGTACATGTGTGTATGTGTATGTGTGTATGTATATACATGTATGCGTGTGTATGTGTATATGTATATGTGTGTGTGTGTGACCCAACAATTAAAATTTGCACCAATAACTCATTACAGTTGTGGCTGGGTGTAGACTAATAGATTGCTCATTGCTTTATAATTTGTTCATGAGTGCAACCATGTACAGACGTAAGTAAATTTACTTACATGATTCATTACCTTGTAACTAGTGAATTAATTACCATTGTACCTTGTTCAGCTATCAAAACTTTGGGGCCCAGTCTCTGGACCCTATATATACCTCTGTAATCTGCAAATACCTTTGTAACTTGTCATGATTGTGACCATCTGAGTTCATTACCTTTGTAACTTGCTCAGCCATCAAACTTTGAGGTCCAGTCCCTGGACCCATTATGTACCTCTGTAATCTTTTGACTACCGCCCACAGGATGGGTATGGGGTGCATAATAAAGATATCAAACTAACTAACTAACCTTCGATATTCTCACTCTAAATCCACATTTATCCTTGACTAGTTTATTAAGAATGAGTAACACCAATGGTTACGGTATTGTTAAATTTTGTGGACTGTATAGGTTGATGTCTGACTGATTGGGAAGAAGGAGGAAATAGTACAACTTAATATCACTCACCCTTTATCCGTGCCATTGCTGTTCACTTGAAGATCCCGTCATTATCATTCCCACCGTAAACCCACATTATCCCAACATACCTACTGGCCAGACGGTTGCTAAGACAATAAGAGTACTTACAGTGGGGAAGAAACAACATTCTTGTCGCTATTCTTCGACGGATCTCGTGGTCCTGCTCGGTAGATTATTCTTCCGGCAAGACGATGATGTTGGTGGTTGTCCCGATGAGTCAAGAGAAGATTGATCCCTTGAACTCTCTTACGCCCACGAGACCGGGCGTTATTTAACGTGGTTGGTCGGGGTAGTGATTCATATCCTCTCACTATACCCCTTCATTAGAGTTAATACGCAACACTTTACACACTATCCACACGTCGGTTTAATGTCCCATTAATTTACTCTCGTTAGAAGTTGATCCATTAATAATTGTGTAAGATGAACACTGATCGAATCGACGCACATTTCCGCCATCAACACCGCCATGACGGCGTCGCTCACTGTTTAACACATTATCACTCTATTATTATAGTTTCTTGGACTTAATGTCCCACATTATGCCCGGCGAATATTCACAACATTCACTATTGTGAAGAGAGACCATTAACCGCGATTTGGTCGTTGTAAACGCCGATTTCCATCTCCTTTATATCCAGAGCCCTCCCATCGTTCACCTCGATTCGCTTATCCCACGAGAGCGACTGCCTGGGCGACTTTATTTGACCCAGCACAGCGTACCCACGCCACCGTAGTGATGGTTCTTTACCCATCTCAAGAAAAATACGAACCAACAGCCACACATTAAGAATATTCACATTAGAAAGGCTATCGAGGATAACCTTTCGGGAAAATACCCAATATTTTCCACACTGCGGCCGGGCAGAGTTCGTTGTTAGACGATTCAAATCGAGTCAATTTGCAATAGGAGTTTCCAGCCCGCCCGGGACTGAACAGCTGTCTTCCTTGTAGGCCGAACCACACTTTCTGTCTCTGGTATCCCCTGGTCTGTGTCGTCTTCAACATCACTCGTGTCACTTTCCCTTAGGGTTTCGTTCACAGTTGATAGAACTCCCTTTAATTCTAAGGGGATTAACTTATTAATGGTGCGTAAACTCTCTTGGCCTCGACACAACACTTTGACATTCCTGACAACACCCTGAGCGTCTGGATACAATGTTACTATCTTACCCAGAGGCCACAATGTTCGACGTTGCTCAGTATCAATTAACACAATGTCACCTGGTTGAATATTCTGTCGATTAGCCGCTTCTGACGCACCATAAAAATGTTCACGTAGTGTAAGGAGATACTCTTTACGCCACACATTAGACCAGTGATTAATTACTTTATTTAACATCTTAAATTTATCACTTAATACTGTCACATTATTATAATCTTCATCAATTTCCTCAGGATTATCTCTATAGATAGGTGCAGCTTCTAGTTTCCGCCCACATATCAAGTGAGAAGGAGTCAGTACTTCTGCGTCGGGAGTATCAATTATGTACGAGAGAGGACGATTATTTATCCGATTCTCTGCCTCCACTAATACTGCCCGGAATTCCTCCAAGTTAATTCGTTTCCGGTGTAGTACTTTACATAGACACCTCTTTACTGTACCTATCAGTCTTTCATACAATCCCCCTTGCCAGGGGGCCCTGGGAGCTATAAACTTCCAGCCACACCCTCGCTGATTTAACAGAGACTGTACTTCATTACTCTCATTTAATTCCCTCAAATGTTGCGCTCCCGCTACAAAGTTAGTGGCATTATCTGAAATCATGAGTCTCGGACAGGATCTCCTAGCTGCAAATTTACGAAACAGCTGTATGAACTGTTCTGCAGACAAATCCTGTGCCACTTTTAAGTGTACTGCCCTTGTAGCGGTACAAGTGAATAAACACACATACACCTTTAAAGGAACACCATCTGCAGTACCCGTTAAAATGATGGGACCACTGTAATCTACACTGGTTACATCAAATGGCTTTATTAACTGCACTCGTTCCTTGGGCAATGGTGGAGGTCCTGGATACATATAGGTTCTGGCATCCACTCGACGGCACACTACACATGTCTTGACTCGTTTCACACTCTGTCGTCCTTGAGGGATCCAGAAAGTTTCCCTAATACAATTTAAGGTATCTTGTACTCCACCATGCATCACATTTTTATGGGCATTTAATACAATTAAAGTTGTCAGAGGATGAGTCTTGGGCAGCAAGATAGGGTGTTTAGTATATTCACCCAATTCAGCATTTTGCAATCTACCTCTGCACTTGATTACGTCATCCTCCAAGTATAGCCCCAATTTCTCTATTATTGAACCCTTCCCAAGTTTTCCATCCCTTAGCTCTCTAATTGTAACTGATTCTCTGTCATCCATAAATGCTCTCAACTCATCAAGTATAGCTTGTAGCATGCTCGTGTCAGAAGCCAGACACAGGTATGGTAGGATTCTGGATAGTAGAGTCAGAGTACTCACCTAATTGTGGTTGCAGGGGTCGAGACTCAGCTCCTGGCCCCGCTGTGCCCATGCTGTGGATTCCATCTCACATTGGTCTTCAGATGCATGATAGAACTGATAAATTGGCTAAGTTTTATGCTTTCAAAGAGGGGATAGATTACAATCTTGGCTTGTCAGTTAGCAGTTTGAGAACAATAATACGAAAAGAACTTCAACTGAATTTTATTGACTTAAGACTCAGGGAGTTTGACACCAGTCAGTCCATCTATCATCATTCTATCATGCAGGAGGAGCCACATGTCTATGGTGCATCCGACAAAATAAGCAGACTCTTGGATGTCACTACCGCCCGCCTCCGTCTGGGTTACAAGTATCTTTGGCAGGTTAAATCACCACCACCAGATGTAGACCAAACAAGATGTAAACTTTGCCAGTTGGATTATTGTCACACCCTGCGTCATTATGTATTGGAGTGCGATAAAATTAATGAATTCAGAGACAACTCACTCAGAAATGTTCAAGATATGTCAAAGTATTTTATCCACAGTGGTATATTACAGACCATTCTGGAAAAATACCCTGACTTTGCTCCCTGTAAATAAAGCATTGACACGTGTGTGTGTGTGTATGTACATGTGTGTATGTGTATGTGTGTATGTATATACATGTATGTGTGTGTATGTGTGTGTGTGTGTATATATGTATGTGTATATGTATATGTGTGTGTGTGTGACCCAACAATTAAAATTTGCACCAATAACTCATTACAGTTGTGGCTGGGTGTAGACTAATAGATTGTTCATTGCTTTATAATTTGTTCATGAGTGCAACCATGAACAGACGTAAGTAAATTTACTTACATGATTCATTACCTTGTAACTAGTGAATTAATTACCATTGTACCTTGTTCAGCTATCAAAACTTTGGGGCCCAGTTTCTGGACCCTATATATACCTCTGTAATCTGCAAATACCTTTGTAACTTGTCATGATTGTGACCATCTGAGTTCATTACCTTTGTAACTTGCTCAGCTATCAAACTTTGAGGTCCAGTCCCTGGACCCATTATGTACCTCTGTAATCTTTTGACTACCGCCCACAGGATGGGTATGGGGTGCATAATAAAGATATCAAACAAACAACCTTAGCAATTTAATCTCCTCTCCATAGATTTCTCCTTGTACTCTCTGTACCCAGTATTTCAGGGGATGAGGAAAATCATACGGGATATTCATCTTGTTTATGAATTTAAACACCAACTTCGTGACATTAATCAACTTTGGGAAGGATGAGTATCTATTTATATCAATGGCTAAGGAGGGACCGAGGACTGGAGCCGTGTTCACAGTAATTTCCACCGGAGCAATATGCGCCTTTTGAACAGGCCAGTTACTTTTATCCACCAACCAACTGGGTCCCTTAAACCATGATAAAGTCTTCACAAATTTTACATAAGTCAACCCACGAGACAAGAAATCAGCTGGGTTCTCCGCCCGGGAATATGGTTAAAAGTTAACTTATGTTGACCCAAACTGTCATATTTCTCTTGCATCTGGTTAATTTCTGCGACTCTATTTTGCACGAATATAATCTTGCTGTTTCCGTTGCGGATCCACTGCAAGGATACCTCATTATCAGACCAAATTATGGTGTCGCTAATATTTATCTCCGGCAATTTACTCCGTATATAATCAGCTAATTTGACACCCACATAAATGGCGGTTAATTCCAACTGAGGTAAGGTACGTAATTTAATTGGAGCCACTTTAGCTTTAGACATGACAAGAGAAATATCTTTATCACATTGAAAATAAGCGACTGCTCCATACGCCAATTTAGAAGCATCGCAAAAAATGTGGAGTACGTATATGATTCCCTTCTTGAACTGCCACCCGGCACGGGAACTCCAACATTGGAATTTTCTCGTAATCACCAATTAATTCTTCCCACCTGTTAACGAATTCCTCAGGTAGGGTTTCATCCCAAGCACAATTCTGCTTCCATGCCTCTTGTACCAACAATTTCCCTCGGATTGTAAGAGGCGCCACTAAGCCTAGTGGATCGAAACATTTTGAAATTTCAGCAAGTAGGATTCTCTTAGTTAATTTATTGGGCATACTATAATTATTAGGCTTTAACGATATCAAGTCTCTTTCAGTATCCCAAGTCAGTCCTAATACATTGCTACACCCAGATACTCCATCTCCGGGATTGTCTTTATTTATTCGGTCCTTTAACCTGGACGAATTACTGTTCCACTCCCTGAGAGGCATATTTGCACCTTGCATTATGTCATTAGCCCCTTCATATATCTTCATTAGCTCCTCTTCAGTTGACGTCACACCCAGGAAATTGTCCACATAGAATTGTTTACTCATTATTTCACTCAGTGGACCACCTGTACGTTTAAGATGCACATTTATCGTCGCCTGAAGTAAGAACGGACTAGAAGTAGCCCCGAATAAGACACTTCTGAATCTGAAGGTTTTCAGCGAATTAAGTGGATTGCTAGGATCCTCTGGCCACAGAAATTTTGTGTAATCCCGATCCGTTTCTTGCAATCCCACTCTCAGGAAAGCTTTACTTATATCTGCCGTAAAGGCATAATTATTAACTCTGAAATTCAACAACACATCTCCCAATTTCTCCGTCAGCGACGGACCTGTCATTAAACAATCATTCAAACTAGTTACATTTTTATTACCCCTGGCACTACAATTAAACACGATCCTCAAAGGAGTGGTTTTCGAATTCTTCTTCACTCCGTGATGAAGTAAGTAGTGGCCATGAATATTGGCTTGCTCAGGGGGTACCTCCTCTATGAACTGGTTAATTAACTGTTCATTAATGATCCCATTATAAGCAGTCAGCAATTCTGGTGTC